>LR812529.1:35633080-35735580 GCA_903798195.1 Danio kyathit | reverse complement strand
TTTATTTTGTAAATAATTACAAAAAATACATTAAAATTAAGATACAAATTATACCAAACGAATTTCATTTCAAAAAGAGGATTTTTAAAGAAGGCTAAGTGTTCAAAAACAGGTCTGATTTTGCCGTATGTCGTCCCATTAACACACCTTTATTGTATTACAATAAACAAATTACACAGAACAAACAGTGATATTTAAAAGTAATGTAATAGGCTATTTTAAAAAAAATCACATTTACGAGAGATGAATTATGCAAGTTAAATTTTGTGTAGAAGATTTAATATTTAATTAGTCATTAAATTAATTTCAAAATCTATTAAAAATCTAGAAATTTTGATTATTGATCGGTTGAAGCGTCTGTTGCTGTAAAAAAAAAATACAGAAATGAACAACTGCAGATTTGGTGCATATGTCTTGATGTTTTAACTTTCTGTCTCCAAGATTGCAATGTAATTTTCTAAATTATCTAAACTAGACAATTAAAATATGCTGTAAAAAGTGTAGGCTAATACCTATTTTATTTTGACTGCAGATGATTTAAACTGCTGGTTTAGCATTGTATAAATCGCAATATGATACAGCATGTTTAATCCTTGCACTATTTTAAATTATCGAATGGAGTCATTTCCAGAGTCGATTCCACCGACTCCAAAATTAAGAGTCGAGAATTCAGAGTCAACTCCAAAAAACCCAGAACAAAACACCCCTAATGAAGACCTTTCTGAACATTTTAAATATTGTGCAATAATGAAGACCAGTTACAACAATGGAATATGGACTGAATTTGCATTAGAATAAGGTTAACTTTTATAATAATAATACAACTACCATTAATAAAAATAATGATAATAATAAAGACTAGATGCAACAGAATAGGAATTATTTAATAATTACATTGTATACACACACGTGCACACACACACATAAATAAATACATATGGTAATACAACAATAAGGTGGTATTAGTTAATGCAATAATTAACATGAATTAATTAACAACAAATCTGTTAAGCATGTTCACACACACACACATACACACACATATATTAAAATAACTTGTAAGCTGGCTAACATCTATCAGTGTATCAGCCCAGAAGGCCTACGTGGCATCCACGGAAAAGTCATTTTTAGGAAGAGCACATCGTAACATTTTGATTAAATATTATGAAGACCTTTTAATTTGAAATAATGTTCACCACATAATAAGAGCAGGAAAATGCATTAGGACAGAGAAAAAAGTATCCAAAGCTCAACTGGAACACAACATGCTCTGACCTGAAAGCGTCTTTACTAAATAATTTAACTCACGAGAGGCTACAATTACACTTGAACCATTCATCAGAGATATAATGATCAGATCGATCAAGAGGAAAACCGAGACACAACTGACCACTCTATAAACTGCATTAAACATTCATCCAGTGGCAGAGATTTCAACCTGACAGAAAAAGAAGTCGCCGTTGCCGGTCAAGGGTCAAAGGCCACATTTACCAACAATTCAGTGTACGTATAGCGAAAGAATCAAAGGTGAAATGAGCTGTAGGTGACCTAGGGAGCAAACGCTGGTTAATTTACCCAGTGTGCTGCTCATGCAGGCAGACAGACAGGAGGCCTGAGAGGTGAGAGTGATTTGAATAATGAATGAAGTTGGCCGGCTTTGACTTCTGCTATAATGAGAGAGGAACTGTACGTCTCAGACAGCTGGAGAACAGCTCGAGTTTCTGAATACCAAACACGCCAAGAGGTATTATAGGGCTGTTCACACAGGACATGTCCTGCAGTACATATCGGCTGGCACTATATTACTTGTAGATAATCACGCATTGGATGTTGTGTTTTGTCTTGTTCATTTCTCAGCATCGGGTGCATTTGTTTAAAGACATGTACGGTAAGGATGTCTAGCCTTGTTTGCTTATTGCTTGTTTGCAGTCAAATTTGTCTGTTCAAGAACAAACGACAGATGATTTTGGCCAAATATTGCTATTAGATTTAAATGTAGACTCACATTTAACCTTTTTTTTTAATATATTATGCAAGAGATACACAATTTGGGACCACATATAAAAAAAAACAACAACAAAGAACAGATAAAAACAAACAAAAAACAACAAAACAACAATACTGTCAGGTACTGGCAGGTGCTTGTGTTTGTGCATGAAAAGGTGACTGGGTGGACAGGTCAGAGTACAAACATAAGAGAAAAAAAATTACATAGATAGATACATAGATAGATACATAGATAGATACATAGATAGATACATAGATACATACATACATACATATATATATATATATATATATATATATATATATATATATATATATATATATATATATATATATATATATATATATATACATATATACATATATACATACATACATACATACATACATACATACATACATACATACATATACATATACATATATATATATATATATATATATATATATATATATATATATATATATATATATATATATATATATATATATATATTAGGGGTGTGAACCTACACTGGTCTCACGGTTCGGTTCGGTTACGATTATCATGCCATCGATTCGGTTCAATTCGATATCTCGGTGCATCACGGTGCATTGACGATGCTTTCCATACATAATTAGATTTTTTTCTTTACAACACAAGGAAAAAAATTGTATTAAAATCTATAAATTTATATTTATATATTACTTGTAATACAATTTTGTTCTTTAATACAAGCAGTCAGATATATGAACTGTACCTTTAATTTGACCTGCTCAAAAAAACACTCTTTGTGAATGAAAACTCCAATACATGCTCAGAAGACTGCACGAGCAATTCATAAAAGTTTCATAACAAATAAACTAATGTAAATATTATCCCGCTTGCTTTTTAAGCGCTGGCAAAGTTCTTACACCCCTATGATTGGTCATTATCTGTCTTCACTCGCTCAACAGAAAGGGCTGCGCTTGGCTTTAGAAACGAAAGCGCTGTTCACCCATGAGTGACGAATGAGAATGAGAATATGAGATGATAAATATATATTTATTTACACACACACGGACAAGCTTTTTCTTTTACACATCTTCCTTTTTGTTTAGCTTAAATGGAAATAAAGCTTATGTTAGCAATTGTGAAGTTGAACGTGCCTTCTGTTCAGCTGCATTACACTCCAGCTGTTTAAGGCATGAACGCGTCATGCTTCCAATGACCAGTCCAGCATGGCTGCACCAAATTCGTGCTATTATAATGATTTTCCTATTACAGTACACTTATTATCCTGCAAGAATTTTTCAGTAGACGTATAATAGTATGATTAGCACCAAGTCTCTCGAGCATTAGCAGCAGATTTATAGTATCATTACTTGCTTCATTACTAAGTACAACATTAAAGTCTGCAGAGGATAAAATTACTGTAACAGGAAGGAATGTGGTGAGCTTACAGAGGAGATGGAAAAATCTTCAAGGAGCCAAAAAAAGCTCATTTATTCCATTATCATCAACCATGTCTTAGTGCTGGTAATCCAAGCGTTTACATTATATGTACAGCTGAAGCTGTGATGCATTCTGCGATGATCTGGATAGCATATTGAGGTTAGTATGTATGTAAACACAACCATGTGACTCATTTCAATGCAACTTGTATGCAACTGAATATTACAGCACTATTGCATAATTTATTGTAGAATAAAGAAGCATTTTCAACCAATGTGTTTAGGAAAACTAAATTAGCACTTGTAGTGTGTTTGATCTGTACTAGTATTCTTTAAAGAAAATGATGTATTTAGTTGATTGATGCTCCAGAAGGGGAGCAAACTTTTGAACAGAATAAAAATGTGTCGTTTTTTTTCATTTCTAAATATTTCTTCATTTCTCATCCTAAATAGCACATTATATCTAAATATAAAGTTTCCCAGAGTACAAAACAAATAAGTACCCCAATTCAATTAGTGCTTGAACCTTCTGCAATAGTTGCATATAAGTCCCTCAGTTGTCCTCAATGTGAAAAGTTGGATCTCAAAATCATTTTGGGAAGGGTTCAAATAGACAAAAATCCTGAAAAAACAAAAAATTTGCAGGACCAGTAGATTTTTTCAAAGAACAGCATGCAGTTTAGCTGTTCTGAAGAAACAGGGATGGGGTCATTTGTTATAAATTCAACTATTAGTTTTTCTTGTGTACTATTCATAAATGTCTGTCACGTGAAATATCTAAAGACGCAGTGAGTAGGCCTGTCATGATAGGGAATCTTTGTTGTGTGATATATTGTCACAGAAATTGTTGCGATAAGCGATATTCAGTTTTGGGCAAGCTACTTGGAAAAAGTAGCAAGCTACTGCAAGCTATTAGCTACTCTACTTAAAATGTAGCTTAACTACACTAAGGGCTTACTCACACTATGCTATCCAAACCGTGCCCAGGCCCGTTTCCCAGGTCGTTTGAGAAGTGTGAGTGCTCTGAATCGGGCTCAGACACGGTACACTTGGGTGGCCCTGGCCCGGTTGGAAGAGGTGGGCCAGAGCGCGGTTCACTTGGGCTCAGGCGCGGTACACTTGCAGTGTGAGTGCAAGCGTGCTTGAGCCCGAAACTGAAAGCGAGACGTGACCTTTAAAGGACTGTTTGATATGAATTAATTAATCATTCGTACTGTTCAATGAACGCAAACTGTCGTAGATTATTAAAGACGCAAACCCCTCACTGCACGTCAGCTGCGCCTTCAGTAAACTCCCTAATTCCTGCAGCACGAGGACTTTATGATTGTTTATGAGCGTCAAAAGTGGCTGACCTGTTCGGCGAAATATTAGACTGCGTGTCACCGCATATTAAACGATTTAAATGATATAACTAAAGAAATCTCCACTGTGCTGAGCGAGAGCGATTCCTGAGCAGCGCTCCATCGATGACGGTAGTGCCCAGGCCCGAATGTAATGTGAGTGCGGGCCGTCGGGGGAGACGGGAGGGGGGACAAGCGTGCTTTGGCCCGATTCAAGGCAACTGTACATAGTGTGAGTACGGCCTAAATGCTACCCCCTGGCAAACGTAGCAAGCTAAGCTTAAAGCTACTTGGCAAAAGTCTATCCAAGTCAGTTCTGTCTTAGTGATCAGTAAAACTGCCAATGAAACATTTGCGGGATAATTGTTAAGTTCAGTTATTTACTGCAATTAATATGCTGTTCCAAACAGAAACAAAGAAGAAGAGTTCGCCATTCTCGCTATTATATGGATTTACTTTCATCGGCTAGACACCGGCTTCACAGATCCGTGAATATCGGTGGTGTAACTTAATGATCCGCAATCAGTAAATGTAGCTTTTGTTGACGCTACTGCGCTACTTGCTTAAAACAATAGCTTCGCTACTGAAAAGCTATTTGATTTAGAAAGTAGCGACTCTACCACCACACTACTGAGAAATGTAGCTAAGCTAGTAGCCTCACTACTTATAGCAATATTTGATGTTGAAAAGGTAAATGTCCTATTATATATACTGTTAAATGTCCTATTAGGCAAATGTCCAATTATAAACGTTGACACAAGTGAGGTAGAACGTAAATGTCAATGTAAAATGGTTTTAATTTAATTTGTGAAATTGTAAATATATATTGCAACAACAAAAATGACTGAGGTCATCTCCAGGTATTGAACGATAAATCGATACATGGTTTCCGCTACATTCATTCTTCCGTGGCAGGGCGCCACACCAAAATTCATCCCGCAACGGCTACATAACAGCTTCTCATTCAAAACATTTAGTCATGTTTTTTTTATTAGCAGGTTATAATCGCACTAAAACGTATTAAAAGGTAAGTGAATTATAACAGCGCAAACTTTTCTGTAACCGTAGTAGTGCTGTGCGCTTTTTGTTCAACCCTGCTGACTGACTGACTGACAGGTGCGTGATGCGTGAGGCCAGCAAACACGACGTAGCTTTCAGTTAAGATGAACACAGTTTCAATAGGTATACTCTATTGATAAAGGTCTATGGCTCTGCATACAATGACTTTATCTTGCTGGAGTTTATAGCCGTTTCACTTTACTTCAGGACGCATTAATGTCGCAAAACACACAAAAACGCACTTCAGCAGCATTTATTTGAGAGCTCACAAGAAGATCTGCACTTGAGCGTGTAAATTTGAGGGCGTGCAAGATGTTTTGTGCACGAACAGAGGCAGTCGGCGCGCAAGCAAAGAGATTTGCATGCTCATATTACATGAATGCGATCTCAACTTGTAATACTGCACTTTTTAGGTAGTTGGCAGATCTGTGTAAAAAAGACCTGCCGCCACAGCTGGAAAAAATCTTAGAGGAAACACTGCGATATATTGATTATTGAGATAAGCCTAGCAGTCAAACTTAACTTTTCATCATTGACTTCCATTCGTACGCATGCAAAAGCTTCAGACCGGAAACGCAAGTCCATGCTAAGATATTGTACATTTTGTGGGTTATTTCAAGCCAAGGTATAGTTGCGTAAACTATGACCTGCGAATTTGCATTACATGAATGCATGAGACTAATAGAATACCATAACATTACTCAGTACAGAAACATAAAACTTCGCTCATATTTGCAGTGTCGCATCATCCTGTATTTTCCCGCCCATTTACGCAGTACAAGCTCAAAGTCTAGTGTGACTGCAGCTTTATTCAGGTCAGTATTAAAAACATATTCAATTCATTTTGTGTAATCATTCTTGTTTTGGTCAAATTCAACATAAACATATTCACAGGTACATGTCAATTTTAGACTAAACTAAATTGGTACTAATATCAGCAAATGTGACATGACACTCACTTTTGAGCTGACTTGCGTTGTGGTTAAGACTCATGCGGGGTGGCAGAGTACTGTGGTAGGGCAGGGCGCTGCTGAATAAGATGTCATTGGGCACGGCCTGGTCCAGCATGGAGCTACGGGAGCTAGCCAAGGACAGCGCCCTTCGGTGGCTGCTACACAAGCTCTCGTCTGACAGAGTTCGGTACAGCGAGCGGCGCGGAGACTGCACCACAAGCGGTATCTGAAATAACACACACACAAAAATTGATAAATACAGTCATAAAGAGATGGATGTGACAGAAACAGACAAGAAGCAGAAACTGTGAAAGAGAATTACAAATTTGCAATAAACTAAAGCAATAAATTGAAAACGTTGATAGAAAAAACTATGGCAGATGGTATTGTGGGACAAAATTTGGTGACTCACATGGATATGTTTACTTTAGCGTATTACAGCCAGTCTGTTAGCCTTTATTTTAATAAGAGTTGTATGTTTGTTAAACAAACATTAATGGCAAGCCAAGCACCCTATACTATATTTTTATTGTGCTCATAATTAGTACTGCACAATATTGGTAAAATCCGATATTGCAATATTTTATTTTTCGGTGATGTATATTACAATAGGAATTAGGGCTGTGCAATTAATCGAAAATTTAGTTTCAAATTCAATTTTGGCTTCTAACAATTATGAAAAAACATTAAACGAGATAAAACGATTATTGCATCATAAACCGCCCCCTTTCCAGTTGTACTCATTTGTTGCTCTTCAAAGCTCAGTTTCACATGAAAATGACTAAAAGCATGTACTGTAATGTAACTTTTGCAGCACAGGATGCGCATCATTCATTGATGTACATTCGAATCATTCATGTTTTTCAAAGCGATTTAGTGATTATTCATATTAACCCTCATTTATGCAATAAACAAACGAGTTGAGAATCAAAAGACATGTGAAAATTAAACCATTAATCAGAACCGTACTGCTCTTAAAGTGACAGCATGCAATATTACTGCTGCCAACTGTTTTTATCATTAATCAAACAACAAAAGGACAAAATCCCTCACTGCTCTTGACTGAAGGACATTTGTAAGTATAATTAAAGTTTTTTTCTTACAGTTAAGATGTGTTTGTTTCATATGTTTATTCTATTGTATTTGTTTCCCTTTTCGTATTTACTAAGGAGAAAATAACTGTATATATACAGTTGAAGTCAGAAATATTAACCCTCCTAAATTATCAGAGACCCTTTTCCCCCCAATTTCTGTTTAATGGAAAGATTTTTTCAACACATTTCTAAACATTATAGATTAAATAACTCATTTCTAATAACTGATTTATTTTATCTTTGCTATGATGACAGTAAATAATATTTTACTAGATATTTTTTCAAGATACAAGCTTAAAGTGACATTCAAAGGCTTAATTAGGGTAATTAGGCAAGTCATTGTATAACAGTAGTTTCTTCTGTAGACAATCAAAAAAATATATTGCTTAAGGGGGCTAATAATATTGACCTTAAAATAGGTTTCAAAATATTAAACCTGCTTTTATTCTAGCCAATATAAAACAAATAAGCTTTTCTCCAAAGGAAAAAATATTATAGGAAATACTGTGAAAAATTCCTTGTTGTGTTAAAGTCATTTGGGAAATATTTATATTAAATAAAAAAATTAAAAAAATAAAAATAAAAATAAAATAAAAAAATCACAGGAGGGCAAATAATTTTGACTTCAACTATATATCGTTTTGAATAATCATGATTACAATTATGACCAAAATAATCATGATTATGATTTGTCCCATAATCGAGCAGCCCTAATGTAATGTAATGTAATGTAATGTAATGTGTATTTATATAGCGCATTTATTGTGTATGGCCATACACCCAAAGCGCTTCACAATCATGAGGGGGGGGGGGGGGGTCTCTCCACACCACCACCAGTGTGTAGCATCCACTTGGATGATGCGACGGCAGCCACAGGACAACGGCGCCAGTGCGCTCACCACACACCAGCTATTGGTGGAGTGAAGAGACAGTGACAGAGCCAATTCGGTGGATGGGGATTATTAGGAGGCCATGATGGGTAAGTGCCGATTGAGGGACTTTGGCCAGGACACCAGGGTTACACCCCTACTCTTTACGAGAAGTGCCATGGGATTTTTAATGACCACAGAGAGTCAGGACCTCGGTTTAAAGTCTCATCCGAAAGACGGCGCCCACTGACAGTGTAGTGTCCCCTTCACTTTTACTGGGGCATTAGGACTCACACAGACCACAGGTTGAGCGCCCCCTGCTGGCCTCTCTAACACCACTTCCAACAACAACCTTGTTTTCCCATGTGGTCTCCCATCCAGGTACTGACCAGGCTCAGCCCTGCTTAGCTTCAGTGAGTAACCGCTCTTGAGCTGCAGGGTGATATGGCTGTGGCCTAATAGGAATACAATTCCACCAGAGGCTTAAATACCTACATTTGGTAGGAAAATCTATTAATTTAGATTGATTAAGATGATTCTAAAGGGGAGTGAATCACGTATATAATAATAATAATAATAATAATAATAATAAACAAACTACAACCATAGATAAATCCAACAAAGTAAAATAAACAGTGGTTTATGGATATCTGGGGAGTTGAAAGAATATTTAGGTACAAAAATTAGATTGCATAGTCTTCATTGTATGAATAAATTGATAATTTATCTTTATTAAACTTACAAATGGTGCAATTTATTGTGCTTGAATCCTGTAAACCAGGGGTGTCAAACTCAGTTCCTGGAGGTCTACAGCCCTGCATAGTTTAGTTTCAACCCTGCTTCAACACACTAATGCTGCGAAATTTTGTCGTACATCGCTGTGAAAAAGGGGGGCGAGATTAAACAAGATGATTAGACATTTAAAAAGCTCCATATTTTAAATTTCTGTACGGAGAGGTCATGTTTTGATCTTCGATTTGTCTCACGCAGTCACGTGATGCGATTTCGCAGGTCAGAGTTCACCAATCTTGAACTTTACAATGCAGCGAGCTGCGAAACTTGACGCACAAGCTTGCATTTACAGTCTGTCATTTTCGCGTGCGTATGAATGGAAGTCTATGTGGCGAAAAGTGCAGTGTGACTGCAGCTTTACCTGTAGGTTTCAAACAAGCCTGAAGGACTTGATTAGTTTGATCAGGTGTGTTTAATTAGGGTTGGAACAGTGCAGAGCTGTGGCCCTTCGGGAACTGAGTTAGAAACCTGTGCTTTAAACTCTCTTGAAATGGTCAGGCAGCCACAGGCCCTAAAACACATGCAAATGGTAATCTTATACTCAACATTGCATCTCCGATGTGACTATTTCGGATGCGCACATTGCAATATCGATACTGATACGGTATGTGCAGCCCTGCAAATGTTTTAAGATGTAAATGTAATAGGGCATTCTGTAGTGTCTGCTGTATCATAACCAAGGGACTTCATACCAATAAACATATAGATATATCTGTTATACATTTACATATCTGACAACATGAGACCTTTAAATGCAAAATAAAATAAATTCCATAGCAGTTTTGTAAAATACTTTTTTTTAATTGTTTGAAAAACCTTATGTAAACGGAAAAACTTTGTGATAAATGAATGTTTATGCAAAATGTACACTTTTCGATTGAGCATATTCTAATTTCACAATTTCAATTGGCGCAATTTTAATGGTATTGGAAACACACGCCTAAAGAGAAAGAGACAGGGAGGGGGAAGTAAAGATATTATTCATCAGAATATGATTATGTGAAAGGCTCGGCAATATTGTTAATAAAACAGCCGTGGCAATAAAGCACATATCACTTAATTGAATTGTGGAAGAGGAGGAGGTTTGGTGAAGGGAACATGAGACTCAGCTGGGGACCAATCAGCAGTCGGAGAGAGTGGCTGTGGGTCTGTGAGTCAGATCTATTAGAGTCATGGTGCTCTCATCAATAATGCAGGAGCGATGGACACGGGCCTCATGGGGGGGACGACGGCGGGAGGAGGGGCGCAAACTGACAATTAGAGAGACATGAACGTGACGGAGGACCAGCAGACCGAAGAGATGGAGTGCTTATAATAGACCGGCAAAATTAGAAGAAAATAAGCACAGCAAATATGAAAAATGGCACATTAGTGTTTGTGCAGAGTGAGACTAGTTGCAACAAGAAGTATGGATTTATTTAGTTTCAAGTGGTAATGATGATTATGATGACATTAATAATATATAATAATAGTCATATATATTATTTCACATTTGTATTATTATTATTACTATATATTATTGTTTTATAGTTGTTATATAGTAACATTTTATAGTAGTTATTATAACATATTTTTGCAGTAGTGGTTGTATTGATATATTTTGCTGCCCTAAATGAAATGTTATTACTATTATTTTCTTAATAACAACACCATTTTTTCCCCAGTTAGGTTAAATGACAACAACAATGTTTATATTAATAATAATAATAATAATAATTATTATTATTATAATTATTATTATTATTGAGAAATTGTCAATTAAGTTAACTGGAAAGAAGTTGTTATTTTATTTTTATTATTATTATTATTGTTATTAATGATATTGATGATAATAATACGACGACGAATACTACTACTAGTACTACTACTACTACTAATAATAATAATAAGGTGACGACGACTATTACTACTACTAATAATAATAAGACGACTACTACTACTACTACTACTAATAAGACAACGATGATGACTACTACTACTACTAATAATAATAATAATAATACAACAATGACGACTACTACTACTATTACTACTACTACTAATAATAATAATAATAAGGTGACGACAACTACTACTACTAATAATAATACGACGACTACTACTAATAATAATAATAATAATATGACGAGTACTACAACTACTACTACTAATAAGAGGACGATGATGACTACTACTACTACTACTACTATAATAATAATACGACGACAAAAACTACTAGTACTAATAATAATATGGCGACGACTACTACTACTACTAATAATATTAATAATAAGACTACGACGATGACTACTACTACTAATAATAATAATAATACCACAATGACTACTTCTACTACTAATAATAATATGACGACAATGATGACTGCTACTACTACTAATAATAATAATAATACCACAATGACTACTTCTGCTACTAATAATAATATGACGACAGCGACGACTACTACTACTACTACTAATAATAATAATGACGACGACTACTACTACTAATACTAATAATAATAATACAACTACTACTACTACTACTAATAATAATAATAATAATACCACGATGACTACTACTACTACTACTACTACTACTACTACTACTAATAATAATAATAATATGACGACGACGACTACTACTACTACTAATAATAATAAGGCGACAACTTCGGCGACGACTACTACTACTACTAATAATAATAATAATACAACAACTACTACTACTACTATTAATACTACTACTACTACTAATAGTAATAATAAGACGGCAACTTCTACTACTACTACTAATAATAATAATAACAATAATATGACTACTACTAATACTACTACTACTAATAATGATAATAATAATAAAGACGACTACTACTACTACTACTACTAATACTATTGATAATAATAATAATAATAATATGAATAATAATAATATGAATACAACTACTAATTCTACTACTACTAATAACAATATTAATAAGACTACTACTACTACTAATAATAATAATTATTATTTTTTTATTACTATTATTAGCAGCATACTAATTCAATTTTACTGAAAAAATTTGTATTACAATAAATACTAAAAGCTTTATTACTATGATTCGTATAATTAATTTCATTGTTAATCATAATAGTAGTAGTTAACCATTATCATTTGGTAATGCTTTACAGTACAATTACAACAGTCAGTTCCTGAATTGTTAATGAGTTGGGTATCATGATTGACAATCAACAATGCTTGTACAACATTTATTAAGCCTAGTTAAATGACAATTTATAAATCATTCATTAGAGTGTATAATTTATAAGCAATGCGTTATGAATTAACAGAATACATTATGTAAGAAATGGTTACATAATATATTTACGTAATATCCAATGCATTAGCCTCTTCATGAGTTACCCATGATTTTTATGTACTGTGTGGCTGAATTAGATTTAGATAAAACTAGTTATTATACAATTTTACACTAGTTATTTGTACATTTGTATTCTTTTTGAAGCTCTTTCGACACAGCGTGCATTGTAAATGAATAAAATGAAAGCTAACATGCACACATATGCAGTATCTTTACACCGCTGTGAGCACATCAGGTGAGGAGAATGACTGATTATTGTGACCTCATTTCCTCCAGACTCCGCCATTTGTCAAGCAAACACAGTTGTTACACAGGCTGCTGACTGGTTGATTTGCTTGTCAGCGTAATCACAGTGGTGAATAATGTTAAGGGCAAAAAACACGTTTAAAACTATTTCTTTGTTTTTTGCTGTTGCTTTAACGTGTGGTAACGATTGCGGCTCTGCATTACTCATCCTCCAGGGCTCACCTTGCCCCGGCCTGCCTGCCCCGGGGGACTGTCGGGGAGAAGCATCCTGAGGAAGGCCTCCTTAGAGAGCGTCTGGAGCTTCTCACCAGCGCTATTAACCACCTGGGACGGGTCCCTTAAATAGAGGCCCCTGAGAGAGAGAGACATGGAGACAAAGAGGGAGAGAAAGTGAGACATTAGAGGTAGAGAGACATTGGAGGTTTCAAACTGAGGGCTTGTTTACTCCTGCTGTTAAGATGCGTTTTGGTGCATTGTGCTACAGGTAGAAGAGGAAAGGACACTGCTGTTGACACCTGGTGTTTAAATATGACCACTTTTGACCACTTTTCTGATGACGCAGTGTTTTAAGGTGGTTGTGTCTTTTTTTTAATGATTTTTCAATGTGATGCTGTGAAATAAGCATCTGCAGTTTATATACACTGAAAAAAAGATTCATTGGATTTACTCATTTTTTTAGGGTAAGTGGTTACAAACAACTTATATGGGCTGAATTTAAATAAACAAATTAAATACATTAATGTTCAACTTGATTTGTTTGTTTAAATTCAGCCCATATATATGGTTTGCAACAACTTACCTTGAAAAACTATTTAGTAAATCCAATGAATCAGTGTACTATAAAGTCAAATACCTTTAACGTTGATGTAGTCTTGTTGTGGTGTGCAGATTTACAGTTAAAAAGACAGAGTGCATGTTAAAGCAGTGAATCAATTAAATATACATTCTAAGTAATGTATGTATGTATATAGACTGTCTTGTTACAAAGTGTAAGACCTCTTTTGGTCAATCTGTTTTCTCTATTAATGGAACCAAATTGTGGAATGATTTACCTGTTAGTTTAAAATTTGAAAGTAATATAAATGTTTTAAGTAGTGTACTTAAAAAATGGTTAAAACAAAACAGCAGTGTTTATGCAAATAGTTTACTATTAGTTTGTTGATCATGCCGCTTTTGCTTTTGCCTAATAGCAATTTTATGTAAAGAATTATAAAGTTTATGCGTTTATAATGTGTTTTATGGTTATAATAGTGTATACGTATCTATTTTATTTTCATTTTAGGTCAAGCCTCCCGTGGACAGGTGTTGAGAATTAGCAAGTCTGCTAAAACACTTAAACAAATGCATTTTGTTGTCCAGTGTAATTGTGATGTCCATGTAAAAAAAAAAAAAAAAAAAAAATTCAAATAAATAAATAAATTAATAAATTAATTAATTAATGTGTGTATGTGTATATATATATATAGATATATATATAATATATATATATATATATATATATATATATATATATAATTATATATATATATATATATTGTTTTTTTTTTAAATAAATATATATATATGATTTCTTAATTTTATTTCCTTACGTTTATTTCAGATGAGTAATTTCTTATTCAGTATTTAGCCCTAAATTTTTAACATTTATATAGAGTTGAAGGCTAAATTATTATTATTAAATAATTTATTAATTAATTTATTAATCTCTGAATTTATTTATTTATTTGTATTTTTATTTAAATTTTCACAGTATTTCTTACAGTATTTTTTCTTTTAGAGAAACTCATATTTATTATTATTTTTTTTTGGTCAGAATAAAGGCAGTTATTAATTTTTTTAAACAATTTTTTAGGTCAATATTATTAGCACCCTTATGATTTTTTTTGATTGGCTACAGAACAAATGACTGTAGTCCAACAACTTGGTCACTTTAAGCTGAATACTAGTATCTTGCAAATAAACCAGTAAAATCTTATGTACTGTCATCATGGCAAAGACAAAAGAAATCAGTTCTTAGAAAATAGTTATTAAAACTATTATGTTTAAATATGTCTATAACAAAACTGTTAAAGGAGGGCTAATAATTTTGACATCAACTTCTACATTTAAATTAGTTTAAAAAACATTTAGAACATAACATCAGATTTAGCGTCTTTATGTATAAAATCCTTTATTTTATGCAGGGGATCAGACATTGTCATTTGTTACATGAAAAGAACATGAGACACACATTTTGGTGTCTGAGATGGTGGTTCTAGCTTTGCATAAAATAAAACAGAATAAAACTCGTGATTATACATTAAATAAAACACTGACAAACGTATTTCTCAAATGTGCTTCCAACTACCAAATTCAAAACGTTTAGATCAGAGGTGTTCAAACTCGATCCTGGAGGGGCGGTGGACTGCATAGTTTAGCTCCAACTTCCTTCAACACACCTGCTTGGAAGGTTCTAGTATACCTAAACAGCTTGATTAGCTGGTTCAGGTGTGTTTAATAGAGGTTGGAACTAAAATATGAAGGACACCAGCCGTCCAGGACCAAGTTTGGACACCCCTGGTTCAGATCCTATATACACCAGTGTTTATTTAGCATTGTGCAATAGGTGACTGACAGAAAACGCATCTTAATATCAGGCGTAAACAGAGCAAAAGTAACCTTGAAGTGTCTGTGTTTTATAATGCTGCAGATGTGGGTTTCTACAGACAAAACAATCCAGGGACTACAAGGCAGTGACAAAACACAGGATTATGGGTCATTGACTAAGGAACAGCCTTCACACAGTCATGATGTGACTCACCAGGGAACGAATCAAAACAGATCATCGCCTCCTGTGCTCTGAAAGGACCAGTTCACGGCAAAACAATAATATGTCATGGTTTACTCACACTCATGTTGTTTCAAACCTATATGATGAATTTTTTAAACAATACCCGGGCTCTTTTTAATATAACAAAAGTGAATGAAGATGAGGGCTGTGTTGCAGCTCTGAAATGTCAAGCACCATGAATCATAAAACTGGTTCACATGCACTATTTACCAAGATTTCCAAAGCCAAAAATAGCTTTGTGCGAGGAACAGACCAAAATGTAAAGGATTAGTTCACCCAGAAATGAAAGTTCTGAACCCTTGTGTCATTATAAATCTTATAAGCCTTCGGAAAACAAATGAAGACATTTTTTTTATAAAATCTCAAAGATTCTAGTCCCTTCATTGAAAGTCTGATGCTTCATAATGTTTATAAACAGATACATGTAAATCAAGTGGTTCAGTCTAGTTCTTCTGTGGAGAAATGATCACTTTATAGGATTAACAGATATAATTTAGCCATTTATTTGGATGTAGACAATGAAGGTGAGAGAAAAAACTGATTCTTGAGGAAGCTGACATGTGCCATGTGACACAAAAATGTACTGCATTGGTTTAAATAGAAACTTTAAATGGAAGGACAGAAATCTCTGTCCAAATTATTAAATGTTATTAATAAAATCTCTTCATTTATGTTTTGAAAATACATGAAAATAATTTGGGTTTGGAATGACATGAAGGTGAGTAAATAATGACAGAACTTTCATTTTGAAGTGAACTAACCCTTAAAGTCAGTATTTACTGAATATTTTGACCATGTTGTTAGAGAGAGAGCAATGTCTGATTCATCAATAAATCACACAGGTCTGAATCAAATTTTTTTGACAAAATAATCCAGTCACAGGTCATTAAAGTGAAAGTAATTGGTGGAAAAACAACTTAAATGCTCAGTTCATCGTATAACACTTGTATAGACCAATTTTTATGCTCAATAGCATAAATATAGCAACATGTATTATTTTCCAAATATTTCCCGAATGATGTTTAACAGAGCAAAGAATTTTTTTTCCAAGGTATATCCTATTATATTTTTCTTCAAGAGAAAGTATTTTTTATTTTAGGTTTAACTGGAATAAAATTAAATAAAAAAACTGCTAAAATAAATATTCTAGCCTGCTTAAGAAATTATTTTTTGATTGGCTAAAAAAAAAAAAAAAGGTAAAAACATTTTCCAATGACTTGCCTAAATAACTTTTGCCTTGGTAACATAATTAACCTAGTTAAGCCTTTAAAATGCACTTTAAACTAAATACTAGTGTTCGAACGGGCTATTCTTTGTATGGGAGTCGTTTGCTCTAACAAGGAGCACCTTTAAAGGTCAGAGGAGTAAGATTTACCTGCATAGCACTTTGCTAGCTGGCCTCCCTCACACTAACCCCCCTAAACCTCACTCCTATCCCAGACGAGACCCATGCGTAACCTACCGGTCCTACTGCACCCAACCCGGTCTGAGCTGGGATCAAACCAGGGATTCTTTGTATGGTAGTCGTTTGCTCTAACTAGGAGGGTAAAGACCATGGCCTCTAGCGTCTGTGGCTAAAGCACCTTTAAAGGTCAGAGGAGTAAGGTTTACCTGAAAAGCACTTCGCTAGCTGGCCTATGTTACACTCACCTCCCCTAAACCTTACTCCCATCCCGGACGAGCCCCCATGTGTAACCTACCAGTCCTACAGCACCCAACCCGGTCTGAGCTGGGATTGAACCGGCAATTCTTTGTATGGTTGCTCTAACAAGGAGGCTAAAGACCATGACTAGCTGGCCTTCGTTACACTAGTAACTATTAAAATAGCATATACTGTTAACATGGATGAAGACTAAATAAATTGGTATTAGAAATTACTTATTAAAACTATTATGTTGAAAAATGTGTTGAAAAAATTTTCGATTAAACAGCCCTTTGGAAATATAGGAAAAATAATGTTTTAATAATTTTGCCGTCTTACAGGAGAAATGAGATGAGGGTGAGTAAAAGATGATACATCATTATTTGTGTGTGAACTGCCCTATTAAAGGAGTAGTAAAAAGTGCCATTTCTACAAGACAACAGGGGAAAGGAACAAGACGGTGAATAATTCAGGGCCAGGTAATGATCCAACTACCTCGATTTCCTCAACAGCGTCTTTAGAAGCAAAGATAACACCTCTGAGCGACTGAGGCGGCAATAAAGAGGAATAAAAGAAACAGATTACACACACATCTTTAAATCGATTCAGTGTCCCCTTTTGTTTCTGAATACCTGACAAGAGACAAATATGAATTTGCATCAAATATTGCCTGCGTCAGGAGAACGTCAGTATCTCCCCGTGAGCTTGTCAATCATATCAGGTCTCTGCTTTAATCGTCAAAGAAACATTTGCTTGGCCTTCGCTCTGATAATGCGAAGTGGCAGGTGTCAAGTAGATTCTGTCTGGATTCTGTATGACGGAGTTTATATAATACGTCTGTTAACATCGATCATCTCCGAGCCACTGCCAGCAAGTGATGTGTTACTGACCTAAAAGGTTTCCCGAATGTCACTGATATGCAGAGGTTCTGGTCAGACAGTAGGTATTTTTCCATCCACCTATTTTTACGTGCATTTTGGAATATCGTATTAAAAGAATTAACTTGGGTTGTTTGAATCCCGATACTAGTATCGGAAATACTAAAATACTTAAAACATGGTATCGGATCGGTTTATGGTTTCAAAGACTCGCCGATATCGATCCCGGAATTTTTGCAGTATTGGCAAGTAGTCTTTGAAACCATAAACTGATCCGATACCATCTTTTTAAATGAGACATATACCTGCCAGCTTTGCTTAATGCTGCAAACCCGGAATCAGTTATTCTTTGCAGATCAATAGGACTGAGCAATTTGGCCTAAAATTAAAATCTCGATTAATTGAACATTTTAACTATGATTAATGAACGATTATTTTGTTTGATTTTTGATGTTTTTGCCCTCATAGTCCACTGACAAATTTTATACAGTAAATATGCTCGCATATTACACGTGAGAGATTTTTGAATGAAGGGTGCATCACTTAATTTTAAAATAATTTAAGTAAACACACACTATCTACTATCTATGATTATTTATTGAACATCAATGCTGAACAACTGAAATTAAAACACACATTGCCTAAAACGCGGGTCTCTGCGCTGCCCACCCTTGTCACTGCTACTAAACCAACCAATCACAAAGCTTCATGACGTTGTGACGTGTAGTTACACTTTTTTTGAGAGGCTGCGCTGGACCATACGCGCGCGCTTAGCAGAAGTATAACGTCAGAATAATATAATAAGTATAAATCATAATATAATAAGTATAAATTAGCCTTGACAAAGCGGGGTCACGTGACTCCACACATGGCAGAGAAAGTAATAGAAAAAATTGACCTGGCAAAATTAGATCGATTATAGGTTCTAAATGTTGATTTTGATTACTTTTTGATTAATCGCCCACCTCTACTGCTCAGTATGCAAATACAGGAAAGCTGTGTTTGTTGTCACAACAACCATTGTTAGAGGTTTTCTTTATATATTATTCATATTCATTTTTTATATTTCTTTATTCTTTGCAGTGATTTATACTGTATACAATATATACTGTATAATGTTTCTACAAATAAACACTCTGGTATCGGTTCAGTACTCGGTATCAGCCGATACCCTGAGCTCAGGTATCGGAATCGGTATCGGGAAGAAAAAAATGGTATCTGGAAAATCCCTAATGAAAATACCAAGATGCACATACATGTTGAAAATGTGCATACAAAACATACAAAACTTTTACCTAGTAATAAAAAATGTGCATAAACTAAGATTGGAAAAACATTTACTGAATGAATTCCAGGATTCAAAAAAGTCCTGTGACTTTAATTTAACAGATCATGTAATACCTACAACGAGTGCAATGGGATGGCATTAATAAACAAACTAGCAGACTGACCACACCATAAAACATCTGAAATTTTGTTTTGGTCATTCTAAAATCCCTCAGCCAAAGTCTGTCATCAAAGGGGTTCGGGATTATTACAGTATTGTTATTATATATAATGGCTGCGCTGCCCCAAAAATGGTCTCGAACCTACAAAAGCCACCTTGTGTTCATTGCGTTTAATCCATTAATCTACTTGTTTAAGTATTTCTATATATCTACTGCAGTGGTCTTCAACCTTTTTATCACCGCAGATCGGCCAATGCTTGACAATTTTAAGGGTGGGGATCCGGGTTTCTCAGAGGATTGTTCTCAGAGGACCGTTTTCTCAGAGGATGACAAGCTGTCACTCTAATACAAGTTTTATTTATGGAGAAAATTACAAAGCACTGCAGTGTTTGGTTGTTTTGTGTTTGTCTAAGATAATTAATCTACCGAATATATGTGTATATTCCATACAAGCTGAACGGTCAGTTCTTGACACGTGACTCCCAGTGCGCTCCTTACGGCACTAATTTATCTGTGTGTGTCTGGAAGGCGCAATCACATCACGTCACTTACAGGCGCAAGCCACACACCTTCATTGGAAATAACGAACTTGGCAAACTCTAGAAAATTAACCGAGAGAATACGGCCATTTTTCAAAATAAAAGATCGTTCAAACTCAGATAATAAATAAAACGGAAATAGTTAATGATTTCTTGTGCAGACCGGTACCAATTGATCCACAGACCGGTACCGGTGGTTGAGGACCACTGTTCTACTGTAGCAAATTTATTTTTATCTTTGATATTTGCCGCCAGTTTATCAGGAAGTGACTTATTGTTCTCTTTGACTCACTGGATGAAAACTGTGCTTTGTTTGCATTTCCTTTTTTTCAATATTCCAGTTTTGTGCATCAAATTCGCATCTTTGGATGGAAACATAGCTATAACATAATGCATTTGTTCAATGGTACTGAAGCCATTTAAATATCACTAGGAACTTTTCTCCAGCTTCAATGTTGCATAAGATGCATTAGACATTTAGAGCTACTTACCTGAAGTCTCTAGCTTGCCCTTGATCTTCCAGCAAGTGCTCATTTTCTCCTTTCTTCCAGCCAGTTGAATACTTTTCACCTTGTGATTGGCAGCTAAGAGAGAGCTTTTCTCGTCCTCCCATCGGAGTGGTGTCCGTAGGAGAGATGATGTAGATTTTCGAGGGGTCAATGGAGCTGGAGTTCTTCGAACAACGCTCAGAGGGGCTTCCAGAATGACGTGAGCCACTGGAGGATCACAATGAAAAGATGAAAATGAAACGGCTGACTGGTTAGCTGATTGATCATCTAATGGCAATGCCTGCCTAAGCAAGAACTATTAATTATCAGGTTTTAAAAGCATTCTTGTCAAGGCAAGAATGAGTAAAAATTACAGCGGAAACACCAATAAATGTAATGCTTTCTGCACAGTCAGCGCTGACATGTAGCACCATGTTTTTTTTCGCTAATAAAATCAAAAATACCATAACCAAATCTATATATCTATATTATTTAATATGACAAAATTCATGTTTTTATTTATATTATTTCAAAATACTTTGTGTTGTATTTTATATTCCATTACTGGAAGCCATTTGTTATGTTTTTAGTCAACTGTAACAACCCAACAAGATGAGACTGTCATGTTATAGTTATAGTCTTGAGAAAATATGGACTGCAATGGAAAATGCTCCAGGGCTGATAAGATGATTTTTGGCTGTTTGTATCAAATCACCTTAGCTTGGCACTCTTAAGTCACTTTGGCTTTATCAAGTTCCATCTGCATCCTACTGTATTCAGACTCACATCAAAGCAATACCTTTACATTGTATAACTGACCTAAGCTTTTAAAGTCAACCCATCAGGATGAGATACACTGCTTATTCTTCTTTATAAGCAGAACAGGCCAAAAACGGAATGTCAAAAAGCTTAAGTTATTACTTAGCCCTTGTGTATTGTTCAAATTTACTACTCTTTCGTTATATTGGTGGCTGTTTTTGTCCCATTGACTTACATTATAACCACATATTTTTATTGAAAAGCCATGACAGCATATAATCATGAGTGTTTTTGGTTTTCCCTGTTGGGAAGAGGTAAAATGTGTCATTTTTAATGTTGATCATGAGTTGGCAGCATCAACACTTTAGATAGGCTTGAGCAAAAAGTTTCTGGCTTTTATATAGACTTCTATGGAGTAAAATAGCGAATTATAGTGTGCGTGCATAAATACACTTACTATGTTTACTATGTTCTGAGAGCTGAACTGCTTATTTTTCTATTTTCTCAAACATATCAAGTAAGCAAGCAAAAGTTTCTCTTACACACTCACACACACGCATGCACACTACACTTTATATAAAAGCTCCATATATTCTGCACTGTAACTGATAATCAACTGTAAAAATAATAAATCTTACCTCATCCCAACAGGGAAAACCAGCAACAATCAAGAAGGCATGATTATATGCTTATATGGCTTTGCAATTAAAAATATTTTGTTACAATGGAAGTCAATGGGGCAAAAACAGACACCAACATAACAAAAGGATAGGAAATTTGCACAGAGGTTATTGTTGTTGTTTTTTTAATTCCAAAACATTTTCCCAAAATACAGTTGCAATCAGAATTATTCAACCTCCCGATTTATTAGCCCCCCTGTTTATTTTTTTCCCCAAATTGTGTTTAATGGAGAGAAATTTTTTTCGACACATTTCTAAACATAATAGTTTTAATAACTCATCTCTAATAACTGATTTATTTTATCTTTGCCATGATGACAGTAAATAATATATTACTAGATATTTTTCAAGACACTTCTGTACAGCTTAAAGTGACAATTAAAGGCTTAATTAGGTTAATTAGGTTAACTAGACAGGTTAGGGTAATTAGGCAAGTTATTTTATAATGATGGTTTGTTCTGTAGATTATTGAAAAAACATATAGCTTTAAGGGGCTAATAATTTTGACCTTAAAATGGGTTTTAAAAAATTAAAAACTCCTTTTATTCTAGCCAAAATAAAACAAATAAGACTTTCTCCAGAAGAAAAATTATTATCAGACATACTGTGATAATTTCCTTGTTCTGTTAAACATCATTTGGGAAATATTTAAAAAAGAAAACAAAAAAAAAATAAAAAATCAAAGGGGGTTCAATAATTCCGATTGCAACTGTATGCGTCAAAATAATATTTCTCACAAAAAATGATTCTATTTGCTGAAATACAGAGAAAGTTGTGGCCAAATTAAGCCTCAAAATAACCCCAGAGAGGATGAAAACATCTCCAACACCCCCAATATTGAATAATTTTCTTGGTAATATTGCTTAATTTCTGTCCCTCTATTGAAAGTCTATTTACCAAAAAAGATTCAAAACCAAGCAAAAAGATCAAACCATATAACGAACAGGTTCAATTTACATGGTTTCTGCCTGTTAAAACCATTATGAATAAAAGTTTAGACTTATAAAGGGCTAAACGCTAAGGAATTTTTCAAATGGCCCAGATGGAAAAGATTTTGATTTGCCCTATCAAACAATTATTATAAATCAATAATACAATAATAATTTAATAATAAAAAATTAAAACATTTTAGATATTTCTTAGCAAAATATTTAAATACTGTGTAAAAACAAGCAAGCTCTACTTGTATTCATACACGTTTTTTCCAACATAAACTTTCTTTAAAATCTATGCACAACAATCTGTCCAGGTCAGTGTCCTCAGCAGTAAATACATGGAGCATTTTTAAATAAATGTTATTTTAGAAAAAAAAAATTAAACCATTTTGATAAATAGACTTAAAAATTACTTTTTAAAATAAAAAGTTTATTGAGATGGATTGTTGGTGATTGTATTGGTGTTAATGGCCAGATTGGGTAGCAATACATGAACAAAGGAAAATTAAGACCTGCTTGAAAAAATATTTAAGACCTACAATGCAATATTTCAGTAAATTTAAGACTTTTTAAGGCCTAAAATTTTGATTTTGAGATTTAAGACATTTTAAGACCCGACGGACACTCTGATTTAGCCTATTGTTTAATAATAATCTCTCAATGGTATAAACATTGGCTGCAGACACATTTAAAAAACGCCCAAATGTAATATGTTCATCATCAAATGACCATTTCTCTTCGGAACATTTGGATAGTATTTACTTCTGATCTGTTAACAGATATTTTGATGTGTCAGTTTTAACAGACTTTAAACTGAGGCAATGAAACCTTCAGAGAATTAACTATGCAGTTGTTGAACGTGCAGTCAAGCATACACAAAAATCTACATAAATTTTACATTCTCTTTCCATCTCACCTGGAAAGTGAGGAAATCTCGCTCAGATCTCCTGTGCTTCCATCAGTGGTGTGACCGGTGGGTGTAACGGGCGCATATCCCTGAGACAGGAACATCTTTGCCCTTCCTTCATCCGTCTCGCCATCCTCCTGGTACTCCAGAGGCCATGGGAGTCCCGTATCAACCCTCCCGTCCCGCATAGCCATCCGTGAAGGTCCAACTCCGGCCAGGGGCAGGGCAGGGGGTGGAGGGGGCATACAAGGAGCAGTATCTATGCCGCTGTCAGTCGACGCACCTTTGATGTAGGTGAGACCCAAGGACTCTGGATCCATCGGGTCTCCAGATCCGAAATGTTTCTCGTCGCTGCCGCTAGAAGCATTGCTGGAGAGGGTGTTGTTACTGGAGTGGCTGGAGCAATGGCTGTGGCAGCTCTTCTCACGGCTCTGGAAAATGATTAAAGTGTGAGTATTTTGGCTGCGTAAGATTGATTAATGTTTTTAACTGTCTTAGCAAGGACTGCATGATTTTGAACAAACATCTAGTAAAAACAGAAATGTGCTAATAAAAATACAGTTGAAGTTAGAATTATTAGCCACCCTGTATATTTTCCCCCAATTTCTGTTTAATGGAAAAAAGATTTCTTTAACACATTTCTAAACATAATAGTTTTAATAATTCATTTCTAATAAAGGATTTATTTGGTCTTTGCCATGATGACAGTACATAAGATTTTACTAGATATTTTTTAAAATACTATTATTCAGCGTAAAGTGACATTTAAAGGCTTAACTAGGGTATTTAGGCAAGTCATTGTATAACAGTTGTGTCTGACCTTAAAATGTTTTTTTTTTTTTTTTTAAACTGCTTTTATTCTAGCTGAAATAAAACAAACAAGACTTTTTTTAAAGAAAAAATATTATAGCAAATACTGTGAAAAATTCCTTGCTGTGTGGGAAATATTTGAAAACGAAAAAAATTAATAATAAATAAATAAATAAATAAATAATGCTAATATTAATGGCTAATAATTGTGACTTCAACTGCAGGTCAAATTAAAATAAAAGATTACTGTAGTATCTCAATTAATTAATACAAAATATTTTTAGTATTTATTTTTTATTCTTATATTTTTATTATTTATTTCAAATGTATTATTTTTAAACAATTTTTTCAATTTCTTAATTGTAAATTGTTAAATCGATGCTAAATTAAAAATGTGGCATCACTTTAGAATAATGGTCCATCAATTAATGTATTTACTAACATCAACTAAGTATGAATAATCTTGTAAAGCATGTACAGTATTAATAATAGATCAACATTTACTAATGCATTATTAACAGCTAAACATTGTGCTTGTTAACATTAATTAATGCACAGTAAGTTAACATGAACTAACGTTAAGAAAGATGAATAAATACCATAATAAATGTATTACTAATTGTTTGTTAGTGTTAGTAAATACACGTCAAGTGCTATTTTAGGCTTTCCTCCTGGATTTTGCCTACTCAAATTCAAAAACTTCCCAAATCAACAAAAAAATGTGGAAAAAAAGAAAAAATGTCTTAATCATAATCTATGCAAAAGTTATTCTATTCCAACTGATGAGAGAACGGAACCACTTATGGGGTTATTGGGACCTTTAAAATTTAAAGAATGCGGAAGTAAATGATGCCACGGACCCGGTACCGGGTACGCAGAGGTTACCATTATTTTAAAGTGTTGCCATACTGCAAAAAATTGTTATGATCAATTAGCCCTGACAACATATGTTTTATAGGTCATTGTAACTTATTAAACCAAGTTAATTATGTTCTAACCTAATTTTATAAGCTAAGCAAGCTGCTTTAAGTCAGTTTAACATAATATAAGTTTAATGGACTCTTAAGTTTAATTTGATTCAGCTAAAAATTTAAGACAACAAGGATTTTTTACAGTGCACTAATGTTGTATTATAATGCTATAAAAATAATATAAATAATATATAATGATAATAAAAATACTGCTTTGATTCAATTTTAAAAAAGCGAGGAAGAAGGTCAAATTTGCTATCAATTTATGACTTTATTTTTATTTGTATTTTGACTTAATTTTGCATAATTGGTGGTCAAGAATAAACTCTTTACAATACATAATCCATATTCACACAACTACTTTCATGTATTTAATATATATAGAGACAAGTTTTTTCAGTCTATCTTTAAAAAAATTAATAAATAAGAATAAACCCAGAAGGTCATGTTAACCTGGTACAAGGCAAACCATTTCATCAGAAAGTACCATTTGTTTACCTTCCAGTCAAACTTCAGCCCAACAAAAATGGATGATGTAAGAACGGGAGCACTAAAGTGAATTTAGCAAAGCAATAACAGCACAAGACAGAAGATCCAGCCCTGTGCCATTACCACCTACTGTAACCAATCTCATGGAAAATAAATAATTGATTACACCATTAAATTGCATCATCTAAATGTAAGCCCTTTCGAATGAAAAGTGGATGATTTTTAAACTTTAATGCATGGTTTGCTCTGGAAGACCTACTATGCTGCACCATTTCCAAATGCCCCCTCTGGCTAAAGCCAATGTGGTCAATACACTATCGCAAAAAGCTGTCAGTTCTGTGAATCAAGCAATGAAGGAATGTAGGCCATTGCATAAGTAACAGAAGATAAACTTGATGGTACATCCTGCAGTATCAACACCGGCTGCAAGCGGCAAGGGTAGAATGACCTTTTCTGGCTTGATAAATCAGGTGGATTCACACTTAACCTGATGAAACAGGCTCCAGACTTTGGTGCTATCTATCGCACCATGAAGGAAAGAATGTACAGTGTGGTGTCCAGTAACTGCACTGGCGTCCAGTTTCTTACGTCAATTCCCACAGGGATTGCATGACTGGATGTGACACTATAAGCCATCTGCCATAGACGTCGCCCCCCTTTCCTGCAAACTAATGACCTGCCCACCACAACTACCCACCCATACGGAGAAATGTGCCGCATTTGCTGTGCTGCCAACTACACGTTCCTGACTAATGAGGTCACTGCACCCATCAGCCACATATAAACACACAAACCCTTGCATCGACTCACATGCATTCGCTTAGCATATGCTCCTGTTGCTGTACAGTACAAGTCATGTGTTGTATCTTACAGAGACTCACATTGTTGAAACGCATGTCATGTAAGTCAATAAGTTGGAAAGGCTGCACATGTCTGGAGTTCCAATGTTATTTAGGGCTGAGCTTTCTTGATGTCTTTGCAGGAGCTTTCGATCCTACATTATTTTTATTGGAAAACCACTTCAAAATAAAGCTTATTGGTTTGATTTGTCAGTTGTTTTCACTTTTTTTATTCATTTTTTTACCTCCTGTCCTTTCATTTCTATACATTCTGTAACATTAGTATGTGATGACTCACAGTTAATCTGATCTGATATGATGTTCACAAATATTTTTGGATACGCTTTTGTTCTTGTGTGACCTTAATGTCAGGGCCAGCATTAATATAGTTGGGACAGAGCACCTATAACACTATCCTTGCATTTCAATAGGCCCATCTCCATACTGTGTGGCAAGAGGTCATTGGGATCTATTTTAACGATCTAGGTGCAAAGTCTAAAGCGCATGGCGCAAAAGCATTAAGGGCATGTCCGAATCCACTTTTGCCATTTAAAAGATGGAAAAACAATGCTCTGTGCCCTGGCACATGGTCTAACAGGGCTGTGCTTATTCTCTTAATGAGTTATGAGTGTGTTTTGAGCATAATGTGCATTAAACCAATCATAGTGTCATCTCACATTCCCTTTAATGGTCAGGTGCGTCACGTCATGGCACATTTAGAAAAACTGAACGCTTCACTAGCGAGAAAACAGTTAAACAAACCATCTGCAGTGCGAGGATAAAGATAAAGCCTCCTCCATTCGGCCTCTTTACTTTCTCTTTCTCTTTACACTTTACTCTGTACTCCTTTACTTTCGTGGATAAGGAAAGAGTGTTGTACGCACTCCACAAGACATCCTACATTAGCCTACATATTTAATTTCGTTTGTTAAGTGCAAAGATTTGTTTCAAAATTATTTCTAAATTCAGTTCTAATTTTCAGCAATCAAATAAAATGAACAATAATAACGTAGTGTGGTCAAAAAACTGAGTTTTATCCAAACACACATCCTATTCTTATGCCCCATATGGTGGTGCAGACGTCTCCAAAACCAGACAGGTGGACAAGTCTAAACTTCATTTTATGAAAACAAATATAAATATGCATATAATAAATAATAATGAAAAAAGGCATGGAGGCATGAAGAAGGCATGGAGGTAGTGTTTTTTTATATTTATGTAGTTAATCCTTAATTTTTTTTCCGTATGTAAATATATGTGTGTATTGCTGTACATCCTGTGTGTCTTAAGCAACGTGTAAGTGTTTTGGACCTGCATAGGCGCATAACTAACACGCTCTGCACTGGACTTTAGACCAACTTTTAATTGGTCAATAGCGTGGTCTATTTCAGATCTTCAAAACAGCAACGCGCCTTAACACACCTCCTTTATAGAAGGGAACACCCATGAGTCCACAAAGTGGCGCAAATGGATTTGCTATTTAATCAACATGGTGCAAAATGTCAAAATTACTGTTGCGCTGGTCTGAAAATAGCAACAAATCGCCCTAAACACGTCTTGCGCCTTATTGCGCCGGGTGTATGATAGGGCTCTTTATGTTCATAAAATGCTAGATGAAAAGCACCCAAGTGACCTACTACTTCTGCATAAGGTTCTTGAGTGCATTTATGTTGGACACTTTACTATCCCATGAGTCCATGAGAGTGCATGTATGAACTGAAGTGACACAACTGACGCAGGTTAGTCATGTGAAAACAACATGGCGGATGTACAATAGAATGCCTGTATACTGCAGTTAATATTAAGAATGTGACAATAGCTATGTGGAAATAGGGGTTTACATGCCACATAGTTCTAGGAGCTCGTTTATAGCAACTAGCCATCAGGTTGGTCCACTGAGAACTGATTTTTTTTTTTATCAAGCAATGTATTCTGCAAAATTAACAACTGGATGATAGAGGACACTGTGATCTGAGCTGTGTATTGGTTGTGTCATGGGTTTCATGATAATTGAAATGGAATGAAAACATATAAATTGTGACTGAAAGAGCAAAAAGGATTAGTCAATCACAAATTGGACAACAGGTAAATATAGCTAGAATGAGCTTCCTGCATGTGTATGCCTATAATAACACTTTATAACAATGCATGTGTGGCACATATTCGCCCAATAAAGGTACACTCAAGTCAGTTCCTATTAGTACCTGTTAGTTCCTGTTATGCTAGGTTAGACCTTACTCTGAATTAGAAGTAATTTAGATTCCTCAATTCCTACAACTAATTAAAATCACTCTTAGTTCCTGCAATATCAACATCCTAAAAAGTGGGTACTTCCGACAATAGCTTTATTAACTACAGTTAAAACTCTGATTATTTATCTTTATTTTATTCCACATGTCAAAAGGAGACTAACCCGAGGGAATTTCCCAGGTGAGTCTTTGGCCCCTTGTCTCTGTAGACCCCTGTTTAGGATCTTGGTGGATGGGATGTGCCACTTGGCTTCAGGAACACATGGCGATCCTGAAAGTCATGGATGTGATGTTAAATGACGTTGATTGGTGCAAAATTCATGATTAAACTGATAAGCTTATCTTAACCCATTGATTTACTGAAATCGAATGTCTTATGTGTAATGTAATGCAGCTCGATACATTTATAAAACAAGTAAATAAGCCAATTAAAGTGGGAAATCATTTCTAAAATTCATCTGAAAGTAATGAAGCTTAATCTGCACTGGAGCTTGAGGAAAAACAATGCTTTTGTACCAGCAGAGCGCGTCCTCTCCAGTTTGTGATCTCTTTCTCCCTCCTTTTCCTCTGGCTGGTCATGAAGGGCAGGTGATTGCGATCTGTGAGAAAAACAGACAGTGTTAGAGTGTATATGTTTACTGTAATTATTCTTAGACATTAATATTATTTTAGTTTTACTGCTAAAGCATGTTGCATAAGCCTGAATAATGCATTTCATACGGAGGGACAATGTCTAACAGAAGGCTTTTCACACTACACTTAACCCCAGGTTACGGTCATGCTTTTAACCTCGCTTTTAACCCTGGGAAAAGGAACGTTTCACACTATAATTTTAACTCAAATGCAGTGTTTGTGACACCTCTGTTGTTTTAACTGCACAATGTGATGTCAAACATGTAGTGTATAACAATGCAATTTTAGAGTTTTCAGTAAAAAGCTTAACACTCTACAGTCAATCATATTTGCAAGCTTCGGGCAGTGAGAGAATTATTTCAGTGTTATTTTCAGAGACCCTTTATTTTTTACCTTTATAATCGGAAAAATACATTTAGCAGTAGGGCTGCACGATATTGGAAAAATCTGACATTGCGATATTTTATTTATGTGCGATATATATTGCAATATACTGCATCAATTGATCACCAAATGATTGAATAGCACTATATAGAAATAATTTATAGTCACGCTGTATTTTAAGTTCACTTCTCACTCTTAGCAAACCATTAACTATGACTTTTGCTTCAATTAACTAAGTCCTAAATCGCTTCTTATTAATATATATCAAGGTAGTTTAGATATTGGGTTAGGGATGTAGAAAAAGATCATGCAGAATATTTAGTTTATAAGTACTAATAAGCAGCCAATATATTAATAACATGCATGCTAATAAGCAATTATTTAATAGTGAGCATTGGTCCCTAAAGCGTTACCAAATGTATTAATTTTGATTGATTAGGATGATTCTGTAGGGGAGTGAATGATGCATAAAATGTAATAAACAAATTACAAGCATAGATAAATAAAATAAAGCAAAGATGAACGCGAAATAAGCAGTGAATCCTTTTTGGTTTTGTATATATAAATGTAAAAATTACACTGGAAAGTATTTGTTGTAAAAATATTGCAATGAAATTATTCTTTATTAAACGTTCAATTGGCAAAGGGTCGTGTGCCTGAATACTTTAATCTCTCTCAGGCCTTAAAAACATGCAAAAATTCTGCAGTGACTCCACAAATATTGTGTTCTGAATTGTGACTTTTGCTCAAATATAATCCTAACTCAACATTGCATATCTATGCGATGTGACTATTGCGGATGCAAGTGATGATGATATAAAAACTAAATGTTCATTTATATTTGTGTTAAATGAAATGAAAACACTGTGAATTTCACAACTCAAAACTTCTTTCACAAAAATATTAGCAAAAAAAAGCAACCTCAGCTGATTAACATCTACAGTGTCAACTTAGGCTGCATTTACACTGCATGGCTCAAGTGACACAATTTTTTTCTCCCATGTGGCATAGATGGGATATGGCCCATGTACGTGTAAGCAGGAAAAAAAAAAAAAATCACATGGATTCCGATTTACTCAAATCAGATTCAAGCCTTGTTCATATGTGGAAATTTATCTGACATGAATCGAATCTGTGTCTGCTGTGTAAGCAGGTAGATCGGATTTTCACCTGTCAATGCGAGTCGAACGTCATTAAAAACCGTAGCGAATGACGTCAACTCTGACGCTTTCATTTCAGAACAGACTTAAGAAACTTTTAAATTGTCATGTAGCGCAAGTATTTAAGCATGTTAATGAGAGCGAGAGAGCGCAATATCCGCCACGTAACCAATATAAGCTAATATAAAACTATTGCAAACATCACGTGCATAAATCACGCCATGGACATTACATTCAAATGCCTACTGGTTTAAAAAAGCCTAGATTAAAAGAAGATAGCCAAATCAGAACTTTTCTGTCATAAACTACTGTATAGTAAAACAGCTTGTCAAAAAGAGTTTTAAAAAATGAAACCCTGCAAACAGATTAAATACAGGAATGGAGAAAATAGCGCTCTTTTATTATCAGCTGCCCGCACTTTTTTCCTGGTCATTGCGCTTTTGCCGTGTGCAGTGTAAATGCAGACAATCGGATACAAGTCACTTTTAAAAGATAATGTAAGCTGGTCACCAAAAATCGGATACAGTCATAAAATCGAAATTGACCATCAACATCTGCAGCGTAAATGCAGCCTTAGTGTTCTGCAACTTGGTGTTTCAGAGAATGAGGAAGATAAATACCTAAATACCAGAGAAGTTTCAAGAAGAACAAAACAAGTATTCTTCTTTAGCATTCAGAAAGTGATTTGATTTAGCATAGTTCACGTTTTTGCAGCACTACTCATCATGTGAAGCAAAGTTATGACTAACATTCATGGGAAAAAACCTCGACTAACACTTTAGACAGAGCTCAAGGGAAAATAATCAAATCAAAAATGTATGATTTAAACTTTTTTTTGGAAGCGAGTGGTTGAGTGGTTTAGTAAGGTGATGGAGAGGTCATTGTTACCCTTCTTAGTCCCTTTAGCAAAAAAGGCTAAGTACAAGACGACATTTATTCCCACTCCCATTGGTTTTTAAAAAGGATCTTAAAACAGTTGTGTATTTACAGTGCATCCTGAAAGTATTCATAGCGCTTCACTTTTTCCACATTTATTATGTTACAGCCTTATTCCAAAATGGATTCAATTCATTTATTTCCTCAAAACTGTACACACAATACCCCATAATGACAATGTGAAAAAATATTTTTTGAAATTCCGGCAAATTTATTAAAAATAAACAACCTGAAAAATCCCACGTATATAAGTATTCACAGCTTTTGCCGTGAAGCTCTAAATTGAGCTCAGGTGCATTCTGTTTCCACTGATCATTCTTGAGATGTTTCAGCAGCTTAATTGGAGTTCACTTGTGGTAAATTCAGTTAATTGGACATGATTTGAAAAGACATACACCTGTCTATATAAGGTCCCAGGGTTCATGTCAAAGCACAAACCAAGCATGAAGACAAAGGAATTTTTTGTAGAACTCAGAAACAGGATTGTCTCGAGGCACAAGGCTGGGGAAGGTTACAGAAAAATTTCTGCTGTTCTGAAAGTTCCAATGAGCACAGTGACCTCCATCATCCGTAAGTGGAAGATGTTTGGAACCACCAGAACTCTTCCTAGAGCTGGCCGGCCATCTAAGCTGAGTGATCAGGGGAGAAGGGCCTTAGTCAGGGAGGTGATCAATAACCCTATGGTCACTCTGTCTGAGCTTCAGCATTCTTCTGTGGAGAGAGGACAACCTTACAGAAGGACAACCATCTGTGCAACAATCCACCAATCAGGCCTGTATGGTAGAGTGGCCAGACGGAAGCCATGCCTGGAATTTGCCAAAAGGCATCTGAAGGACTCTCAGACCATAAGAAAACAAAATTTTCTGGTCTGATGAGACTAAAATTGAACACTTTGGAGTGAATGCCAGGCGTTACATTTGGAGAAAACCAGGCACCGCTTATCACCAGGCTAATACCATCCCTACAGTAAAGCATGGTGATGCATGCATCATGCTGTGGGGATGTTTTTCAGCAGCAGGAACTGGAAGACTAGTCAGGATAGAGGGAAAGATGAATGCAGCAATGTACAGACACATCCTGAATGAAAACAGCTCCAGAGTGCTCTTGACCTCAGACTGGGGCGACGGTTCATTATCCAGCAGGACAATGACCCAAAGCACACCGCCAAAATATCAATGGAGTGGCTTCACAACAACTCAGTGAATGTCCTTGAGTGGACCAGCCAGAGCCCAGACCTAAATCCTACTGAACATCTCTGGAGAAATCTAAAAATGGCTGTACACTGTCGCTTCCCATCCAACCTGATAGAGCTTGAGAGGTACTGCAAAGAGGAACGGGCAAAAATTCCCAAAGACAGGTGTGCCAAGCTTGTGGCATCATATTCAAAAAGATTTCAGGCTGTAATTGCTGCCAAAGGTGCATCAACAAAGTATTGAGCAAAGGCTGTGAATACTTAAGTACTAGTGATTTTTCAGCTTTTTTATTTTTAATAAATTTGCAACAATTTAAAAACTCTTTTTTCACATTGTCATTATGGGGTATTGTGTGGAGAATTTTGAGGAAATAAATGAATTTAATCCATTTTGATAAGGCTGTAACATAAAAAAATGTGAAAAAAGTGAAGTGCTATAATTACTTTCCGGATGCACTTGTATGTTTTTGTCTCTGTCTAAAGACAATTTTCTAAACCCTGTGGAGATAGACAATAAAGTTTATTGAATTGAAAAGCAGCGGTTGGGAGATTTTTTTGTGGCTCTGAATGAACAGCTGATGTTTACCAAGCTGGTCGTGAAATATTAGCTCACGACTGAAAAGACAGTCCAATATCACTTTCCTTCATATTCTACTCTAATTCTGTTTGCACCAAAGATTTGCACCAAATCTCGTATGATTACTCTTCTGATAACCTCTAAAACCGGATGGGCTTTGAGTTACAACCAGAATCTCATTACCCGTCATAACTGGCTTTCTGAGCCCAAGTGCCACAGGGCCCGGGGTCACTGGAGGTTGATTGGTTACTGGGAGAACTGCAGTAATGCTGGCCGGGATTTCCAGATGGACTCTGAACCATCTCGAAGTCCTGCAACACCCTGCAATAAGCAAACACAGGGTTAGAAGTTCATTAATCAAAGCTTTGGTGGCAAAAGCAATGAGAGCGCTACAACAAAACTCATTCATATTCCCGACCGTTGGGAGCAAACACTGTCAAAAAAAAAAAAGTGTTGGAGCAAAATCTATTTTTAGCAGAAGCCCGTGTCTCCAGGGCTGGGAAGGTCTGTGCATTCCAGAGGGGAAATAAGAGTAACATCCTCAAAGAAGGAATGACACGCCATGTGCAACGCTGATCCCAGAAGAGGACGAGATGACAGGCTGGGGTGAAGAGGCCGCAAAGGTGTGTGCATTTCAGACAGGGTGAAGACACTAGTATAAAACACACAGTCCCTCAAATGCGCACCAAGACACAAATTAGGAAAGGATTCCAAATCTACAGCACTGGAAAAATCAAGTTCCCAATTAGCTCACCCTTAAAGGCGTCTCCTGAGAAATGCGAAAGCGAATCAATGCCACATCAGACTTGGATATAATCATTCCAGACTTTTTTTTCCCTGTGTGTAATCCACAGTGTGGCATGTATCATCCTTAATGGCTTCTATGTGTTTCCTTTTGGGCTTTCCCAATGGATTTGTCAGCAGAGATGTGTCTGGATGATCAGATATCACTGTTATGAATCATTGATTCTTATAGTTTGCTGTTGGTGAGTCTGACAAAAAAAACAGGTGTTGTTTTATATTATCTGTCCTGACACATTTGCAGAGGTGTACAAATATGGGATTATGCTCAAAATTTTCAAATCAATTCAATTTCAATTCGATTTATGTTTATTTATACAGCGCTTCTACAATGTAATTTGTCAAAGCAGATTAACATAGACGTTCTAGTAAACTGAACCTGTCAGTCCAGTTTTCAGAGTTGAAGTTCAGTTCAGTTCAGTGTGGCTTAAATTTGACTGCTGAAAGTCCAAAGTCTGAAGAGCAAATCCATCGTTGCGCAGCTCTACAAGTCCCAAACCAACCAAGCAAGCAAAATATGGGATTTTCAGCTTTTCTATAATTAAAATTGAACAAATTTGCTATTTGTTGTTTAAACTTAGGTAACGCTTTAAAGTTACACATGTTCCAGTGTACTTACTACAGCAATCAGAGATGCACCGATTCCATTTTTTTTGGGAACTGATCCAATCACGATACCAAAAATTATCGGCTAATACAGATCCAATCCGATACTTGTTTTACATAATACAGTTTTTAGTTCTGCTAATCGGAGTTATAAACTCAAATACTATATCTTCTTTAGTACACAATCACTACATTAAGACAAACAACTATGTAGCAATGGGCTCAGGTTTCAATTATAATTTATTATGCATAATAACACGCAACTAACCCACAACCTAACCTGCATTCTAATCCTAAAAATATAGTTAGTACACATAATTCATTAATATTACTCATTAGCTAAATGATTATTTACACAGTAACCTTACATTACAAATGTAATAATATATATGGGACATTCCAGAACCGTTCATTTTCACTAATAAAAAATGTGACAGGGCCTGACCTTTAGGCTTGTCTTCCTCAAAAAATCATACAATCGTACAATTCAATGATAGAACGCATCCTTGATCACTGTCAGCTTCTCCATCAAATCATGTCACTTCCTTTGAGTCATAGCCGTAAAGGTGTATTGCATGCATTTTATGTCAAATTTATTGGAAATGTGACAGGACTGACCGAAACATGGGGACAATTGTACAATTATTTTTATTATATATTTGTAGTATTTATTTGTAGAATTTATTTTTAATTTCATGTTTTTAATCAATTGATGTGAATAATACCAACTTAAACTTGCTATTTCTGAAGTTTTTTCTAAATAACAGTTTTTAGCATAACAAAACTATTAAAGCTGTAGGTTTAATTGGGCTAAGGACAAGAACAATGACAGGGTTTGTACATTTGTAAAGTGCTTTTAATAAAGAACAAAAATCTGAGAACCAAATGAATGACATATTCCTTTACAGAACAACTCACCGCAATCAACCATCAGTCCATTTTAGACATTTTTGAGATGAAATCATTTTTATTCACTGCATTTATGTTTTTATTTCAGGGACAGATAATGTACGTTTCTGGTAGAATGCCCCATATATACAGTTGAAGTCAGCATTATTAGCCCCCCTTTGAAATTGTTTTTCTTTTTAAAATATTTCCCAAATGATGTTTAACAGAGCAAGGAAATTTTCACAGTATGTCTGATAATATTTTTTCTTCTGGAGAAAGTCTTATTTGTTTTATTTCGGCTAGAATAAAAGCAGTTTTTTATTTTTGTAAACCATTTTAAGGTCAAAATTATTAGCCCCTTTAAGCTATATATATTTTTTTCGCTAGTCTACAGAACAAACCATCGTTATACAATAACTTGCCTAATTACCCTAACCTGCCTAGTTAACCTAATGAACCTAGTTAAGCCTTTAAATGTCACTTTAAGCTGTATAGAAGTGTCTTGAAAAACATCTAGTAAAATATTCTTTATGTCATCATGGCAAAGATAAAATAAATCAGTTATTAGAAATGAGTTATTAAAACTATTATGTTTAGAAATGTGTTGAAAAAATCTTCTCTCCATTAAACAGAAATTGGGGAAAAAAATAAACAGGGGAGCCAATAATTCAGGGGGGCTAATAGTTCTGACCTCAACTGTATATATATTTTGTGATTTCACCCCAGGAAAAAAAAAAGTATCATAAATATGCCCTTATGTCCTACCATAAAAAAGTCTATATCCAATTCATTTTGGAGTGTAATGTGACCTAGACATTTCCGAGAGAAAGTCTACTATTTAGGAAGATAATATAACATCCTTTAATCAATTCCCATCGTGTAATGTGAGCCATCAACAATGTTTGCCCTTGTGTCTGACTGCATGCACGTTTTTGCGATAGCAGTCCATGTAAAACTCACTTCCAGATCAATCAGCATTGCAGAAAAACGATATCATCTATTCTGAATATCCACCATGACGGGAGACAACGGTCTAAAGCAAAAAAAGGCCCAGGGACAACAATGACAAATATTTCTTTGAGGAAATCAATGCATCAAACAGGCATGAAAATTCACATGCGCATACACAAATAAACAGCTGACCCACATGCTGTAATGGAGATGACAGGATCAATTACACCAACCAAAACCATCTCCAACGGTTTTTCTATGTCCTATGTTCATGAATGTTAAACTTCTCTTTTAAGTCTTTTAAATGGAAGTTCTTCAAACCGGAAGTACAATAATTTGAAACACAGAGGTCAAAAACAAAAAAAGGTGGATATAAAAGGTGGATTAATATCTCTAGTTATCCATGGGGCTTAAATCACAATACTATAGACTATAAAAATCACAGGTTTAAATGAATTTAAATGTGCAGAATGTGCGTTTAAAATGATTTCATCCAGTAGCTCTTACCTAGATCCATCCTGGTATTTCTTATCAAAGGAAGTGCTGCGTGAGATGGCAGCTTGTGCGTACTGGAACATCTGTTGGCTCGGGGAGGGTCGATCGGGCCCTTGAGTGGGAGAAACTCGAGACAGCGGCAGGCCCTGGGGAACGTGAGTCATCCTGTGCCAACCAGGCCCAGTACCAAGAGTCTTGTACTCCATGATGGGGACACGATACAGCTCTGAGGCACCTCTGAAAAAACACAGAGGAAAATCACCAGGGCTTTTCAGACATAGAACAAGGTTTTTTGGACTTTTATTATAGTAATAGCTCCGCTGGCAGCCAATGACATCCATAGTACACTGTAAAAAACGCTGGGTTCCACACAATTCCTTCATGTTGTCCAAACGCAGATTCATTAAGTTAACTTAATAGTTTATAAAAATTTAAGTGGATTGAACATAAAATATTTAAGTTGTCCCCACCAAAACCTCAAGAATTGTTTTGATTTGGCTCATTTTAAATAAGTTGTTTAAGGAAGCAGCAAAAATACATTTTTTTGAGTGTAGAAAAAAAACTATTATGGAAGTCAATGGCTACCGATTTTCAACATTCTTCAAAATATCTTCTTTTGTGTTCTACAGAAGAAAGAAAGACAAATAGGTTTGGAATAAGAGGATGGTGAGAAAGTGACAGAATGTTTCATTTCAGGCATACTATCCCTTTAATATCTTTCTGGAAACTGAGTTTTTTTAGCTTTCAAATAAATAGAAAGAACAGATTTACGCTTCGGGCTGCATACAGACAGAATGTTTGTATTTTACTGAGAACAAAAATCACGTCTTCTCCGGCTGCTCCGATTTTTTACAAGTTATGCACAAACACAGATTTCTGGGATTTAAAAACAAGTTAAATTTGAACAACATGAGGATTTTGAATCATTTAAAGGGCACCTATTTTACCCCTTTTTCAAGATTTAAGATGCGTCTTTTGTGTCTCCAGAATGTGTTCGTACAGTTTCAGCTCAAAACATTCATCAGATTATTTATTATACCTTTCAGAATGTTGGATTTTTTTTGCTTTGAACACAATGTAGCTGTTTTTGTGGCCTGTGCTAGTTCTCCCCGCCTACCGTTCCCACGTGCCTGTCAGAGTGTGCCTCAATCTCTGCTTCGGCTGTGTCAGATAAACAGCACAGTGACAGACATGAATGAAGCAGATCACACGTAACATTTGTGAAAAATACTACAGTAGGAACTATCCCAATGATTATTTGATGTATTTGTTGGAGAGTTTATATACACTATGAACAGCAGCTACGCTAATTATTCTCCTTATTCTGTACTTCCACCTGGGGGTACTCATCTCGAGGCCCTCAGACTATGCAGTGCCACTGACGCGATCCGAGACCAGCGACGAGATGATCCCAAGGTTTTCTGGACCAGGCCGTATCCTGAGCAGCTGCTGTGGTGGTCTACATGGAGTGAGAGCATGACTGACTCCTGTGACGCTCCAAGGACAGACAAGTCTTCGCTGAGGTCCAGCTTTCTGCGCCTAGACTGCAGCTCTGCACAAGACGTTTGGCCATAGGGGAAATGGTCGTGCCCAACTGAGCCAGGTTTCTCTCGAGGTTTTTTAAAATCTTCACTTTCGCCAATTGGTGAAGTTTTTTCCTCGCCGCTGTCGCCACTGGCTTGCATGGTTCGGGATCTGTAGAGCTGCGCATCGATGGATTTGCCATTCAGTGTTTGGACTCTCAGTAGTGATTATTAACCCACACTGAACTGAGCTAAACTGAACTGAACTTAATCTCTGAAAACTGAACTGACACTGTTTCAATTCACTATAACCTTCCATGTGAAGCTGCTTTGACACAATCTACATTGTATAAGCGCTATACAAATAAAGAGGAATTGAATTGAGTTAATTCAAGCCTTTCTGCAATGACGAGTCACACTTTTTTTTTACTGTATTTTACTGTAATTATTACAAACATGGGCGGTTTTAAAAACATTTTAAACTTGTAAAACTAATTCTTGATCACATATGATGATGATTGATGATCACATTGAGCTGAACAGACCTTTTAATCCCATTAATTGCTTTGCGTACGTCCTATCTTGTTGATATGATTATACGCGTTACTTAAGAGACATGTTAAAATGCGGCTGTCAATCAATTCAATGGGCGAGAAAACCGGCATCAACACAATCTTGTGCCTTTCCATGTGTAATAAAAAATGGTTCATTTTACAGTTCTAATGATCCCTCAAACAGTATTCTAACACAATACTTTGCAATAAAAATGTGTTATTAAACTGAAGAAAATTTGTAAAAACTTATATAAGAATATATATATATATATATATAAGAATATATTCCAGTTTATTAATATGGAGTTTTCAGACATGTAACCACGCTTTTTGGACTTATATGATTGTAATAGCTCTGTATTTATTAATGCACTACTATTAAAGAATGTTATAATCTGGCAGTCAATGACATCCATAGTACACTGTAAAAATGCTGGGTTTAACTCAATTCCTTCATGTTGTCCAAACACATATCGTAATTTAAACTGGTTTATTTTCCAATTCCAATCACCCATCAAATACTATTCTAACACAATAAGGTGTAATAAAATGTGCTATTAAACTGGAAAAATGCATTCAGAGCCAAGCTATTTCTAAGAATATATTCCAATTTATTAATAAGAGCTCTTCGCTCTTCTTCTAATCAGTCACCGCTAGTGTAATGCTAAATTCAGCATCAAGGGAAGACTTGTAAGTGAAATTGGCAGAACGTATTAAATAATAATCACTGCAGGGCTGTTTGGCAAGAGAAAAGACACATCGGCAAATGAGATGACAAATGGTATCAGATAAATTATGTACTGTATTTTTTTTCCCAGTGATTATCTGTGGCGTGTGTCATTAGATTGGGGGGAAAAACTAAAAGAACAAATAAAAAATGAACACCAGCCTGGCCCACGGCAGCAGGATTCACTGATGGTTAATAATTTGTTACCGATCTAATCCAGCCATACACACAAACACACAAACACACACACAGACACACACACACACACACACAGACACAGACACAGACACACACACACACACACACACACACACACACACACACACACACACACACACACACACACACACACTGAACTACTTCCACAACAAAAATCTCTGGTGTTTTGTTGAAGAGCTGGAGAAGACAAGAGCTCTCAAGACAGATTCGCACAGCCTCTACAATGAGATACAGTACTTCAAAAAAAACTACTTCTATGAAGACCACAGCACTCTTAAGACTCTCACACACAAATTCCCAAAATTGAGAAACGCCTCGCAAACAAAAGGCTTGCGAATGAACACACTGATTCATTTACTCTGATATTCAACACATCTCTGTTGACATGATCTCAAGACAGTGAGCAATCTAGATTTTTACATTTTGCTATGCCGCTGCCAGGTTGCTAGTTTTAATACACTACTTTGCTGTCGTTAAGGCATCTGGGGAGGTTTAAGTGCATTTCTAAACTAGAGTCCAATTATAATAGGTGCCACAAGAAATCAGATTTCATTCTGACAGTTTCAAAAAGAATAAAATGCTAAGCTTTAAATTATGGTCGGCTAGAAACATGTATGCCACTCTTTATTTTATTCAGTTAAACGATGGATGGATGGATGGATGGATGGATGGATGGATGGATGGATGGATGGATGGATGGATGGATGGATGGATGGATGGATGGATGGATGGATGGATGGATGGATGGATGGATGGATGGATGGATGGATGGATGGATGGATGGGTATGATGGTTGGTATGATGGTTGGTATGATGGATGGATGGGGATAGATGGACAAACAGACAGACGGATGGACAGACGGACGGACAGACAGACAGACAGACAGATAGATGATAGACAGATAAAGACAGACAGACAGTTTGATTAAATAATCAAACTGTTAATAAATGTTGAATGTTGGCAGTCAGTTTATGTTAAAACTTTGGCTGTATGTACAGTATAGGTGGTTTGTGTAAATATGGTGATACCCCCTATTAGCACAATAATAAAGAGAAAAAAAACCTACTAAAATTATATACTAAAGTCAATACAACACACTAGAGCTGCACAATATTGGAAAAAACTGACATTTCAATATTTTGTTTTTCTGCAATATATATTGCGAGATGAATATAATATCACCAGATGACTTGTAACTGGAAAAAAAATCATAATTTTACATTGATTCTTTACATTGATTGTAGGGGAGTGAATGTGCATAAAATATAATAAACAAATTACAAGCATAAATTAATAAAATAGAACAAAGATAAAACAGAAATGTTGTGCAAAAATAAATAATCAAATCAAACATAAGACTTGAACATTAAAAGTAAATTGAAGCTTGCATCAAAGTTGTCAAAAAACTGTTCAACAACATATGCACTTATCTTAAGACAAATTTTTAAAAACTTTTTTAAACACTTCAAATGTTGACTTCTAGTCTCCTTAGAAGAAATAATTAAATACAAATAATCTTAGTTAATGCTACAAAATAAAAAATTTCTAAAATTAAATTTGCTCGATATCTTAAGTAGTCACAGCTAGTAAAAATTATTTCACTATAAGGGTTAAACTTAGGGTTAATTATAATCCCAACTCAACATCACTATTGCAGATTCACACATATCGATATGCGATATCGATGCTGAAACAATACATATTGTGCAGCCCTACAACACACACAGAAACAGAAACTCAGTTCTACATAAATAATAACATTATATAATGAGTAAGTATGTCAATATGGAAGAATTCACCTTAATCCTGGTCATCAATTACAAAAACTTTAGCACAAGAAAATTTTAAATATATAAATGAACAGATTCGTTAGACTACGAAAATTCAAAGAAAAAAATACATGGCTTTTGTGTTTAAGGTTGTGTGTGATAAGTCAAAAATCCTAAAAAATTGTCCACTAAGCTTTTCCTATTTAACATACTGTAATAATGACAAAAAAATGACTTTGGGTGTAAGTTCAATCTCAAAGTTCAATCTTATATACGAGCAATTAATATAACCACATTTTGTAATTAATTTAATATTGTTTTCGACTAATTTTAATTCATTACTTTGCATTCAGTAGGGTTTTGACAGTTAAGAACAAACCATTCAAATTGAATATTATTGCTAAACCCTCTGCTACAAGTCCTGACATGTTCAGGCATGTTCTGTTAACTAGTTCTCTAGAAAAGGATTTGCCCAACATACAGAAACAGTATGCAGAGCAGTTAAGGTCAACCAGAAGTGCCGCCAACAAAAAAAGTGTTTACAAAAAAGCCAAGAGCTCTTGATATCTCTGGCTTTCATGGCTTGCAGGGGGCCGAAAAAAAGTCAATCCAGTTATTGACAGTTTAGAGGGTAACTTTAATCTCTGCCTTCAGATGCTCTTGGTAAGCCCTCTGCTCTTTTAAAATGAGCAAACAGAACACGAGGCACGTGTTCAACAAAGTTCAACAAGGTTCTGGGTCACTTTCTATAGCAGGACAGTTCCCTGTAAGTGGTTTCTTTCATGTAAAGGCTCAACAGAGGCAGGAAAAAAAGAAAAACAGGGCCAGACTATGATCATATCATTCGCAGATTATCTCAAGAGGATTAATCTTCTCTTAGGGGTTGACCTCTGTTTACCCATCAGAAACTCATGCGGCACATCTGTCCATGAGTTTCATTAAACACAATGGTTCAGTTTTGAAGAATGTTTCTGTAGATGTGGCCGTACTTGTCCGCGACATGATAGATTAAGGCACCGTTTACATGAAGTATTAAGATTTGTTTATTTGTTAATAACGTCAGGTCAGGTGAACTTTATTTCTATAGCACTTTATACAATGGAGACTGTGTCAAAGCCGCTTTGCAAGGATGAACAGGGAAAAGGATAAAATAATGTGGTATTAAGATTTAAGATTAAGTTTTTTTTTTGTCTGATCACTATTTAAATTAAGGGTGTGAACCAGAAAACATGTTTGGATTTTCAGTTGTATTTTTATTAGCTTACAAATGCAATCAAAATAAATAACAAATTTAATTGAACTCTTATTATCAAAAATAATATATACCAACAATAAACAAAAATAACAAATAACATATGTGTTGCATGTAAATCCTCATAAGCAAACAAAAATCAAGATACTCAAGTATTTACTTTTTTTACTGTGCACATGGCAATCTATCGATCAATGAGTAAATAAATGAAAGTTAAAATAAATTAAAATAACTTAAAATAATAAATAATAATAAAATACAATAAAACAATCAATGAGTAAAAAACTTAATTTAAAATTCAGAAATAAAATAAAATAAAAATAAATACAAATAAATCAATAACAAAATACAATAAAAATAAATAAATGAATAATACAACAAAACAAAACATAATAAAATAATTATAAAACAAAAACAAAACAAAAAACTAAATAAAACAAATAATAAAGCAAAAACAAAAAAAAAACACAACAAAACAATAAAACAAAAACAAAACAAAATAAAAACAAAAAACAAAATAAAACAAAACAAAAACAAAACGAAAAAACTAAATAGAACAAAAACCCAAAATATTATAAATTATAAAACAGAAACAAAAAGAAAAACAAAACAAAAAAATAAAACAAAAACGCAAAATAAAATAAATAACAAAACAAAACCAAACCAAAAAGAAAAACAAAACAAAAACACAAAATAAACTAAATTATAAAACAAAAACAAAACAAAAACACAAAATAAAATAAATAAAACAAAACAAAAAAGAAAAACAAAACAAAACAAAACAAAACAAATACAAAACAAAAACAAAAACAAAACAAATCAATCAAATCAAATCAAATCAAATCAAATCAAATCAAATCAAATCAAATCAAATCAAAACAAAACAATTCAGCTGTTATTCTGGAGAATGTAAAAACAAACCGCATACCTTCTAGGGGTGCCGTCCTCGTGTGGCTGTATGACCACCACCGTAACAGGTGTGGAGGTCCGCAGATAGTCAATCATCTGCTCGTGAGTGAGATTGCCCACTGCGACCTTGCAGATCTCCACCAAACGACAGCCAGGGCGAAGTCCAGCTTGCCAGGCAAACCCAAACGGCTCCACGTCGGCCACCACTCCCTCAAAGTTGACATGAAAGCCCAGCTGGCCCAGAGCATTCCTGCGCAGGGTCATTTCTAAAGTCTCAATCCCTCTGGTGACTATCTGTAAAAAAAAGCACATAGAGAAGACACAAGGACTTTAACCATCTGAAACAAGACCTTTAGTCACCTCAGTGAGTTTTAATGATAAAATCTCTGGTGTGATGATGAGCAGAAGGTTTTGTGCAGGTAAGCATGTAAATGATGGCTGAAGTCAGCTCTCTGAAGGGTGAAATTATCCAATGTCAAAACAACACTGGAGACACAACAGGCCAGCTGACTGAAAAACTCAACCCGAAGGAAGAACCTGACACCAGAAGCAAACGAATGTTGGATAAAGCAGCTTAAAGCTTGAGCATTCAACTACTTTATCCCAAAATAAACAGTTCTAGGCAAATCTCAGGTAAGCTGATCTTATCAGGACTCTGCGCTGCTACTCAAGAGTCCAAAAGCAGGAATAAAAACAACAAAAGCACTTGAGGGACTGAAATGGCTAAAACTAAATAGAAGCTTTCTTGTCGATCAGCTGCTTAAACCAAACATAACTTGACTTTTAACTGACTAAATAGGGTAAATATATGGATTTTTATTCAACAAAGCAGCAAAATGTTTAATAAAATGCTTAAAAAGCACAATATAAGTCTTTGCAGAAAAAACATAAATTGTTATTGAAAGGGACAGTTAAACAAAAATGAAGATGCCATAGGGAAATTTTTTTTTAATAATAACTAATAAACCACAAACTTTGGTTTTACATACTTCTGTGAAGTTCAGTCAATCTTCCGTAAAATATTTATGGGAAACCCACTTCTGGAACCAGCTTAGCAGAAAATGTCTGCCATAAATACACTCTATTACTTTATTGTTTTAACTTAAATAAAGTAAAAATTTTAACTTAAATAAAGTAAAGTAAGATAGATACTTGATGGATAGACGGATAGACGGACAGACAGACAGACAGATAGATAGGTGGATAGAGGTAAAGATAGATAGACAGACAGACAGACAGACAGACAGACAGACGGACGGATAGACAGACAGATAGACAGACGGACAGACAGACGGACGGACAGACAGATGGATAGACAGACAGACGGATAGACGGATGGATGGACGGACGGACGGTCGGACAGACAGACAGACGGACAGATAGGCGGATAGATGTACAGATAGATAGACAGACGGACGGATAGACAGACGGACGGATAGACAGACGGACGGATAGACAGACGGATAGACAGACGAATAGACAGACGAATAGACAGACGGATGGATAGATGGATAGATGGATGGATGGATAGATGGATGCATAGACAGACAGACAGACAGACGGAGGGACGGACGGACGGACAAACAGACAGACAGATAGATAGACAGACAGACAGACAGACAGATAGATAGATAGACAGATAGATAGATAGATAGATAGATAGATAGATAGACAGACAGACAGACAGACAGACAGACAGACAGACAGACAGACAGACAGACAGACAGACAGACAGACAGAGATAAATATTTAGAAAAATGTTTCAACTTAAATTAAATAAAATTCAAATTAAAGAAAAATTTTTAAATAACAATAATAAAAAGAAAAGAAAAATATTTTAAAAATAAACAAATTAATAAAAAAAATAAATAAATATAAAAGACTGGATTTTAGATAAGGCATATGATTTTCACAAAACCTATTAAAAACACTACAAGATTTAAAAAAATTATTGTGTGTCAGCTTTGGAGCTTTAGAGATGCATCTTTAGAGTTACATGAAGGTGAGAAAGCGATGAACAAATTAAATTATTCTTTTTTTGCTTATTCATGTAAGCCAACCACGCTGATGGTCTGCTGCACAAAAGCTATGATGATGACAGCAAACCACCCAACACAATAAACACATTTAAGAGCATATTAAAAGACACCATTTCACAAGCTGTCAAAAAAGAAAGAAAGTGGACCACACAAGCTGACTGGGTCCATTACCATAAACAGCATGTACACCCATTTAACCTCCCATTGCACTGTAAAAAAAAAAAAAAGTGCCATTCTGCAGGTCTGGCCTAACTGAGCATGAAAGGGCGGCAGTAAAGCACAGCAGTGGAACTAATATTGTTTCATTAAGGTGTGCTATGACTTATGCATTTATTCAGGAATGAATCAAACTCATTGTTCCGCTAAGCCAAATGTAAACGAAGGTACAGAAATCAGCTCTTTCTACCTTTCTAATGCTAATCTGCTGACCCTTAGCCTTGGATTGCAAAAGAAACATGATCCTGTATACTAACACCACCTGCTTATTCACAGTAAAAGGCAAGCCTGGTCAGAGCTTCAGCTTAGATTGAACTTGATCTTTCCTCTCGGATTGGCTACTCATACCTCTAATCGCTGAACGACCTCACGAACTTCCTCCGGACATCCATCCTGCACGGAAAACACAGCGCAGTCGCCGCGCTCGTAAAACAGCTTTACCCTGCCCACCGTTGAGGACGAGCTCCAACCAATCACGTCCTTGCAGTAACAGTTGAAAACCACGTCCCGGGACGCTTCCTCAATGAGCACCACAAACTCTTTGGAAATGGCCAGTAAACATCCGATATCGCTGGACTGGCAACTGTCCCGGGCCACCACTGACCACGTGACAGCTCCGGTGCTGTACAGATGAGCATTGTTTCTGGGCCGGCTGCGCTCCTTTCTTTTGGCCCCCAAGGTGATGAAGCTGAATTTGGGACCAGAGGCGTCCACGGGCGTCGCGCTGGTGAAGTTTTCCACCAGGTCCTTCAGGTATTCCTGGCGGGTTCGAGTAGCCATGGCGCGGAACTTTTCCGATTTGTGGGCGGAGTTTTCTGCGTTGATCACCTTGGCCAGCAGGAAGTCCCGGAAAACAGCTGATTTTGGGAACATCACTCCTTTGGGGATGAGAGGACCAAATGCAGGCACGTCTTTGGATCTGGTGACTGCAATGCTATTGGGGGATAAAAAAAATATGAAATGATGTTAAGTCATGTCAAAGCAAACATATTTTATTTTCAGGTTTTAGTTAACCAAAACCCCCTGACAAAAAACAAAAATATTGCGATTCCAACTCCTAAAAAATAAATAAATGATATATAGTACACCCCATTAAGAAAATTGTTATTTTTGTCCATTTTCAAGAGAATATAGACAATATATTTTGGTGCATTTAAACAATTTACAATTTAAATAGTTTTATTAAACAGTTATATCCATTAAAACAAGAGTTTTACATTTTTAGGAATTGAAAGATTATACATCTAAATTCAAACAAGTTATTGCAAATAAAAATTGCAAGCTACAAAATTTTAACCAATTGTTGTTGTTTTTTTTTGCTCCCCCTGATTTTTCCTGCTGTGAAACTTTACTTATTATTTTCCCCACCTTACTCATTTGGGTGTACTGATTTCTGGACTGAGACCTTCATTTATTTTGTTAGATATATTAAAAAGTGTTGTAGATTTGTGTTAGATGCGTTTATATTTGTGTTAGACACAGGTTTATATACATGTTAGAATCAGATATGTTACATTTGTTAAAAAGTTCCAGTTTTGGTACTGAGTTTTTAACATTTTAACACTAATAATAATTGTTAATAAGCGTTAATTTCAAATCTGAGAGTTTGTGTGATACTATAGACTGGAGTATTGTAATAAATACACTACCGGTCAAAAGTTTTTTCAGTCAGTTTTTTTTTTAATGATTAATTTTATTTAATAATTGAAATAAAATTAATCTGTTTATCAAGGCGGCATTTATTAAATGTAAAAAAAAAAAAAGTTAAATTGTTAAATACTTATTTATTAATTATTTATTTATTACTTATTGTATGTGGATTCAAATGAAATTATTACTTCAGTCATTATTGCTTTCATTACTATTATCATTAATAATAATAATAATAATATTAAAAATAATAATAACAATATTTATTATTAACATTAGAGTAATTTCAAAAGGATCATGTGACTCTGAAGACTGGAGTAAAGCTGAAAATTCATCTGTAAAATCACTGGAATAAATGATTAAATTAAATTATAAACTACTTTTGAACAGTTATTTTATAGTGCAATAACATTTCACATTTTTTGTACTGTATTTTTGATTAAATAAATGCAGCCTTGGTGAGCAAGATAAGCTTATTTAACTTATTATTTATTTACTGACCCCAAACTTTTGACCGGTAGGGTGTACAGTACATATTCAATTTTATATTATTTAATGTCAAATGTTGTATTTTATTTGTATTTATGCCATGTCAGGAACAATGGCTATATTCAATGCATAAACAAATCATGTTCATCATTATAGCAGTAGCATTTCGATAAAATACCTACAATAATTTACCAAATGTATACCTAAATAGTCAGCACATGAAAATATACATTCAAAGATCTCCAAACATATTGTAAGATAAAAATGATAATATTATTCCAGAAATAAACCTTTTCAGGTATATTCACACTCAAATAAACAAACTGACTTCTCTTCTTTGCAATAAATGATAACGAGTGTGCAATATTTCAATGTTCAATATAAATTAATAAAATGTATTATCATTAATATATTACTGCTATATTAGCACAAAAAGTAATAGCATAATATATAATACTAATATGCCTTATTATTCTAAATATTCAACTGGAGTCTCAAGTTCAACTCTAAATATTTAAAGGCTGTGCAGGACGAAATATAGACATATATTCTGTTTGACTTCATATTTGACAGCATTTCTGAAGTCTTTGGGTAGAAGTCTCTCCCAGATGAGACGGGCAATTTCTCTTTTGCGTCGGCTTCAGCCTCCCTCAGCTCTCTGCAATGTTACGCTGAACAAGCTTAAGGGGTACACACTGAGTAAATAAGACTGGAAATTGAATTCCCTTCGATCTTATCCTTTAATCCTCTCCCTATCATTCTGAGAGGTCAAATCTGACTGTCAGCAAGCCGTTTGGAAAAGCATCTTCTCCTGCCGCCCCACAAACCTTTCATTTACAAAACTGAATGATCATTCAGGACGGTCGGCATGACTTTGTGAATAACAGAACTAATTACTAGAGAAAAAAACACATGTATAAGTCAAACCAGGGGACCTCTTATGCCCCCTTTTACAAGATTTAAAATAATCTCTGATGTCCCTAGAGCGTATATGTGAAGTTTTAGCTCAAAATACCAAACAAATATTTATTTATAATGCTTTAAAACTGCCCCCTTTTAGGTTTTGATACAAATTGTGCATACATTTCAGTGACTGTTGCTTTAAATTCAAATGAGATTGTGCTCCTAGCCCTCTTTTCAAATGAGGGAGGAGCTACAAATGCCTATGTGTCAGCATAGCAGCAGATTCAAATTAGGATGCTATTTCTGGGAGTCTAAAGTGTTTGTGTGCATCTAAAACTCCAATCGCTGACATTATCTTCTGCAGGTGCTGTCTAAAACCTCTAATGGCAGACGGCTGCTTCTCACTCAGGGCTGTTTATGTTAAAGTGGGAGAGATCATTACTAATAAGCAGGGCTTTCCTCCTCTGATGACATGTACAAATGGAGAATGTCAATCAAAGTGTTTCTGTAGGCTGTTTTTATTTGGTGTGATAATAAAAAGTAGAATTAGTTTATTTTTACCATTAAATGTTGGCTATATTCACCCACTGCTGCCTGAGAACTGTGTTTAAAGCCCTTATAAAAGTGATTTTTGCATAATAGGTCCCCTTTATTAAATGTTTAGCTGAATAACTGACAATATACATTACACCTTACCTGTAACAAACGTGCTCTGTGCAAGGGTTGTGGACTTTGACGATGATGAAGACATGCTGAAAATGGGAGCGTATGTTTTGGGGTGTGAAAGGTAAAGATCCTGGCTCCTGGAAAATGATGGTAACGATGTCATTTCCGATGTGCCTCTTCCTCAGCAGCTGGATAATAGAAAGATAATAGGGAAAAAAGTCTTTACATTTTAACTTAGTTACAGGTGCAGCAATCTAGTCAGAAACACAAGAAAAAAAAAACACTTTAATACCAACTATACATATTAACAATGGAATATGTACATTACAAATGAAATATAATAAAATAAAATACAATCAGAAATAAAAAAAAACAGTAGGATAAAAAATAATTTAAAAATACAATGTAAAGTAACATAAAATATAAAATAAAACGTAACATAACAAAACAATTATAAAATACAAGAAAATTTAAAATAACGAATTAATAATAATAATAATAATAATAATAATAATAAAAATAATAATAATAATAATAATAATAATAATAATACCAAACATGTGACCCTGGACCACAAAACTAGTTTTATGTTGCATTTTGGCAAAAGACAAAAATACATTGTGTGGGCCAATCTTATACCAAAAACCATTGGAAGTAAAGATTATTTTCAATCAAAATATTTTGTAAATTTACAAATATATCAAAATAAAATTAAAAAAAAAAAAAATAGTAATGTGCGTTATGAAGTACTTCATCTAGACAAATTTTCAAAGGCGATTTCTGAATATTTTCTATTTTTTTTTAACCATTAGATTGCAGATATTCAAATATTGTCCTATAACAAACCATACATAAGTGGAAAGCTTATTTATATAGCCTTGATGTAATCAATTCTTTCCAAAAAAAAAATGACTGGTTTTGTGGTTCAGAGTAAAATAAAATAAAATAAAATAAAACACAAAAAACAATAACAAAACAAAATAAAACTAAATTTAATTAAAAACAGAACAAAACAAAACACACACAAAAAATAATAAAAAACAAAACAAAAAACTGAACAACAAACAAAATATATCAAAACAAAATAAAACAAAACAATAACAAAAAAAATTAAACTAAATTTAGTTAAAACCAAAACAAAACAAACAATAAACAGTAACAAAATAAAACAAAATTAAATTAAATTAAAAACAAAACCAAAAAAAACACAAAACAAACAAAAAACAATAAAAAAAACAAATAAAACAAAACAAAACAACAAAAAATATATCAAAACAAAATAAAACAAAACAATAACAAAACAAAATAAAACTAAATTTAATTAAAAACAAAACAAACAAAAAACAGCAACAAAATAAAACAAAATTTAATTAAAAACAAAACAAAACAAAAAAACACAAAACAAAACAAACAAAAAACAATAACAAAACAAAATAAAACAAAACAAAAATTAAACAAAACAAAAATTAAACAACAAACAAAAACAATATCAAAACAAAATAAAACAAAGCAATGACAAAATAAATAAATAAATAAAATAAAAATAAATCAACAAAACAAAAAACAATAACAAAACAAAATTAAACAAAACAAACAAAAAACAATAAAACAAAATAAAATACAATACAAAACAAAACAAAACAAAACAAACAAACAAAATAACAAAACAAAATAATACAAAACAAACAAAAAAAATAACAACAAAATAAAAACAACAAAACAAAAAACAATAACAAAACAAAATAAAACAAAACAAAAAAATTTAATAAAAATGTACAAAATTAAAACTAAAGTAAAATGTAAAATACAAATGCAAATATACTAGACAAATGTAAATATACTAGAAAATAAATCAAATATATTAAAGGGATCTAACTTGAAGGTCATTAAAATAGCCGCAAGCATCCATAGTTGTAACTACTGCATAATATATGTAAGAAAGCTTAAGGAACGTATAGATTTAGCAGCAGATGTACTGCATATCCCTTGGGCTCATCTCTCTTTCAGTGGAGGGGAAAAAAAGAGGATCAGAGGTGTACTGAACTGAAAGCTCAAAGCTGAGAAGATCTTCAACAGCTTATATTTCAAGATTATCCCTATTGGAGCATGATCCCATGGACAGAAAACAACAAATCCCACAAATCAGCCAAATAAAGACCCGCACAAAGGCTCCTCTACTTCTCTTTCTAGTCATTCTATAAAAACAGCTTTCTTTTACAGGCACAAAATCTCAATTTTCATTATCCCACTGAGCTCAGACCAGCCACAGGGATTTGTAGAAGTCATTGATGGAAAGCTGTCACGGTGGTAAATTAATCTGTGGCAGACTCTATTAAGGTTTGTTCCGCCCAATGAAAAGTACAGCGGATGAAGGAAATAAAGCTTTTAAAAAAATCGGTTACACCAAATAAATAAGAACAGCTAGTGTTTCTGAAATCCACCACAAAATGACACATGCATTTCTAATTAAATAATCACCGATATATCCTGTTTTTCCATCTAAGAGAAGAAATTGCAAGGTAAAAAAAAATTTGCTAATATTTATCACCACATTTCATTTAATTCATTACATCAGGAATTCATTCATTCATTTTCCTTCGGCTTAGTCACTTATGTATCAGGGGTCGCCACAGTGGAATAAACCATCAACTATTCCAGCATATGTTTTACGCAGCGGATGCCCTTCCAGTTGCAACCCAGTGCTGGGAAACACCCATACACACTCATTCACACACATATACTACGGCCTACAGTATAGCACATGTGGGGGGGAAACTGGAGCACCCATGAAACCCATGCCAACACGGGGAGAACATGCAAACTCCACACAGAAATGCCAACTGGTTCAGCCGAGACTCAAACCAGCCACATTTTTGCTGTAGGAATTGGAAACCCATTTGTATTCCAGGTTTTCTTAAATGGTATCTTTAAATATGAAAATGAGGCATAATTGTGTTAAATAAGCGTACATTAGAACTCAAAGGAGATTGTATCTTTTTTATGTCTCAATAATTCAGAAAATACTGCAAATAAAAAACAAAACAGATAAATAAATAAAACAATGAAAAACATCTAACATTTAATAATGTAACATTTTAAAAAAATAAAATGCATGTAATCAGGCAACTTATGTATAAGACATTATTTTACTATTCTTATGTATAATTCTTTTTTTAAATGAGCTAATGGAATAAAATTTCATTCATGTGTGCATGTTAATGACAATAAAAGCCACTAACACTAATATTACTATTAATAATAAAGATAATAAAAATAATGTTGTATGTAATCAGGAAAATTATGTATGAACAAACCCTTCTTTAATAACCTCTATAATACAGATATTAATTTGTGTTTATTACTTTAACATTATTATTTATAATATTATTATTAATAATTCATATAATAATTAGAATTCTTTTTTTTCTTTTTTTTTACTAATTTTAGTTTTATATGAGACAGTGAAAATAAATTTCTTTCATATGTGCATGTTGATTAAAATAAAATCTACAAAATATAATAATAATAATAATAATTATTATTATTATTATTATTATTATTTACTCTTTTATTCATTCATTTATTTTCTGTCGGCTTGGTTGCCACAGCAGAATGAACCATCAATTATTATTATTCTAATTATTTTTTATTATTATTAAAAAAGGAGAAACAAAACATTTACGAATAAACTGTTTTATGTAATCAGGCAAATTATGTATAAACAAACCCTTCTTTAATAAACCTCTATAATACAGATATGAAATTGTGTTTATTACTTTAATATTATTATTTATAATATTATTATGGCGCAGTGGGTAGCACGTTCACCTCACAGCAAGAAGGTCACTGGTTCTTGTCTCGGCTAGGTCAGTTGGCGTTTCTGTGTGGAGTTTGCATGTTCTCCCCGAGTTCGGGTGGGTTTCCTCCGGGTGCTCCGGTTTCCCCCACAGTCCAAAGACATGTGGTATAGGTGAATTGGGTAGGCTAAATTGTCCGTAGTGTATGTGTGTGAATAAGTGTGTGTGTATGGATGTTTCCCAGTGATGGGTTGCGGCTGGAAGGGCATCCACTGCGTAAAACATATGCTGGATAAGTTGGCAGTTCATTCCGCTGTGGCGACCCCGGATTAATAAAGGGAAAGAAAATGAATGAATGAATGAATATTATTATATATAATTCTTATAATGACTAATTATTTCATTTTTTTTTTTTTTTTTTACAAATTTTATAGTTTTATATGAGACAGTAAATAATAATTTTCTTTCATATTGCATGTTAATGAAAATAAAATCTAATAAATCTAATAATAATAATAATAATAATAATATCAATAACAGTATTAATAATAATGATAATTATTATTATTATTATTATTCATTAATTTTCCTTCAGCTTAGTCTCTATTTCAGAGGTTGCCACAGCGTAATGAACTGCCAATTATTATTTTTATTATTTATTTTTTATTATTATTAAAAAAGAAGAAATTAAACTTTATCGAAGAATAAACCATTTTATGTAATCAGGCAAACTGTGTATGAACAAACCCTTCTTTAATAACCTCTATAAAACAGATATTAAATTGTGTTTATTACTTTAATATTATTATTTATAATATTATTATAATGTTTTCATACGCAATTTGCCTGATTACATAAAACGATTTATAATTCTTACAATAATTTTCTTTTTTTTTTTTACAAATTTTATAGTTTTATATGAGACAGCGGAAAGAAATTTCTTTCATATTGCATATTAATAAAAATAAAACCAACTAAATATAATAATAATAATTATGATTATTATTATTATTAATACTATTTTTATTTATTTATTAAATTTTTTTTAAGTGATGGGTTGCAGCTGGAAGAGCATCCGCTGCGTAAAAAACATGCTGGAATCAAATACTATCAATAATAATAATATTATTATTATTATTCATTCATTTATTTATTAAATAGTCTCTATTTCAGAGGTTGCCATAGCATAATACTCATGGGTGACTATAATCTAAATTGGTTAGACAGAACACGAAGAAAACAACTAAAGGAAATAACTGAATCTTTTCAAATGACACAACTGGTAGAAAAGCCAACACGGATAACAAAATCATCGCAAACCTTATTAGATTTAATTTTCACAAATAAACCAGAGAGAATAAATAAAATATATAATCTAATTACAGGACTGTCAGATCATAATCTAACTCTTGTAGCGAGAAAATTGACTAAAGCCCGTTATAGGTTACAAAATCCAATTAAAAGTAAATCATGTATAGCATTTATTCCAAAACAAGATCAATTGAATGTTGAAAATGAAATAAGGCAAACAAATTGGGAATCTATTACTGAAAATAAATCATGTGATGAGGGTTTTCAGGTTTTACTGTCTACCCTAAATAACATATTAATAAAATATACAAAAAACACAAGTAAAAAACAAAAAACAAAACAGAATTTACCATGGTTTACAAGTACTCTATGGGATATGATGAAAAAGCGTGATGCCTCTTTGAAAATGTTTTTAAAATCAGGATTAACTACGGATCGATTAATTTATACAAGCTTAAGAAATAAAGTAATATCTGAAATTAGAAAGGCTAAAGCAAATTTCTTTCTTAAAATTATTGAGGATGCAAAGGGAAATAGTAAAATTATATGGAAAACCGTTAACAAATTAATTGGAAAAGAAAAGTTGAAAGTAGAGGATATACAGCTTAAAATAAATAGACAAATTGTCAATGATTCTGTAGAAATTGCAACTAATTTTAATGAATATTTTTTAAACTCTGTTCAGAAACTTGCTGAACAGTTTCCAGTTGTTCATCCATGCTCTAGCCCAAAAGGCAGTAAATATTCTTTTTCTCTAAGTCCCACAGATGAAATAAATGTTCAAAAAATAATTTCCACATTGAATAATAGTAAAGCAAAAGATGTTTATGGCCTTGATACTGCTTTTTTAAAAAGACATAAAGATATTTTAGGTTTTCCTCTTACAAAAATGATAAATAAATCCATAAAGGATAGTACTTTTCCCTCTGCTTTAAAATCTGCAATAATAACACCAATATATAAATCAGGTGACAAACAGCAAACTAGCAGTTATCGGCCTATAAGCATCCTACCAGTTGTATCAAAAGTGGCTGAAAAAGTTGTAGCAGAGCAACTTATGGCTCATTTAGATAGAAATTCTCTCTTGCATCCCATGCAGTTTGGTTTTAGAAAAAAAACATTCAACTGAGACAGCTTGCTGTTACTTTTTAGAAACGATAAAGACAAATTTAGATAAAGGGGGGGTGGTGGGAGCAGTCTTTCTTGATTTACGTAAGGCATTTGACACTGTTAATCATGATATTTTATTTAACAAATTAAACAATTACGATATTTCAAAGCAAACACTAAATTGGATAAAATCATACTTGAGTGGTCGGAGTCAATGTGTTCAGGTTAACAATTTTAAATCTACCTTTAAACCAGTTAAATTAGGAGTGCCTCAGGGATCTATTTTAGGACCTTTACTTTTTAGTATTTATATAAATGATTTACCAGCTACATGCATTGATGCTGATTTATTAATGTACGCTGATGATGCTGTGCTTTACACTTATGGAAAAAATTCAACAGAAGTTGCTACTAAATTAACAAATGAAATGCAAAATGTTTTTAAATGGTTGCAAAATTCAAATCTCACCTTAAATTTTGAAAAAACTGTATCCATGTGTTTCTCAAATAGGTATAAAGTTGGAAATGTTTTAGAAATTTTTATAAATGGGCAAAGTATTAAAAATGTCACTGAATTCAAATATTTAGGCATCATGTTGGACTCAAACCTTAATTTTAAAACTCATATTAAAAAACTTGCTACCACACTGAGATTCAATCTAAGACATTTTAAACATATCAGAGATTCTCTGACTTATGAGGCCTCTGGTATGTTTTTAAATACTATGATTATTCCACATTTGTTGTACTGTATAAGCAGCTGGTCTCAGGCATGTAAATCATCTTTATCAGTGTTGGAATCATTATACAAGAGAGCACTTAAAATTCATGATAAAAAGCCTCGTTTGTACCATCACTGCAATATCTTAAAAAAACATAGTCTCTTAAGCTTTGATAATATTATTAAATACTCCAATATTTGTTTTGTTTTTAAAATTATTCACAATCTTTCTGCTCCATCATTAAAAAAATTTGTAAATTCCAAACTAGAAAAAACATCGCGAACGACACGTTCTATGATAAGAGGGGAATGTATTGTCCCCAGACGTAAGACCTCTTTTGGTCAATCTTCTTTTATTTATAAAGCCACAAATCTATGGAATTCTCTCCCAACAGAAATAATCACCTGTACAAATTATAAGACGTTTTCATGCCTGACTAGGAGATGGTTTTTGTCAAATCAGATTTGTACACACTGAGTGGGATGTTTTCTAATTTGTTAGTGTTTCTATGCGATTATGCTTGTATGTTTTTAAACTGACTTTTTAGTTAATTGGATATTATTGTTTTAATTTTTACCTGTCCAGGGACTGCAGGTGGAAAATAGCAATCTTGCTACAACCTGGCACAATGCATCTTTCCTCTTTGAGGTTAATGTAATTTTTGTGCATTGTCCCTGCTAAATAAATAAATTCATTCATTCATTCAATAAACCGCCAATTATTATTATTATTATTATTATTTGTTTATTTATTTTTTATTATTATTAAAAAAGGAGAAATAAAACATTATTGAAGAACAAACCGTTTTATGTAATCAGCCAAATTGCGTATGAAAAAAACCTTCTTTAAAAAAACCTTCTTTAAAACCTTTAGAATATTAGATATGAAACTGTGAAATTCTGTGCATCAAATCTACACACATAAACCTATTTGTGTGACAAAAGTGTGACAAAATGAACACTAAGATTTAGATTTTTGGATTTTATTTTTGGTTTACATAAGATTGAAAAGCTAAAAACCCAAAATCTCTAAATTGACAGATGCACAAGAAAGCATTGTTTTTGCCTGCAGTGTCTGATCTTAAAAGCATCAGAAAATACCCCATTTCTAATTCATTATCGCTGATACGTCCTGCTTTTCATTCAAATCTGTGCCTTGTCTGGGCAACTGAAAAAAGGCAGCTTTTTTTTTTAATTTATTTAAGATGGGCATTCAAGCGGTTGCCATGACAGCGTGGCCTGCCTTGCTGAAGTGTTTACAATTAGCAGGATGTGGGACAATTGCTCCTGCTCTGCAAAGGTCTGTAAAGATGCACAGATCAAGACCAGGCACTTGAACAGGGAGCTGAAAGAGTTTTCTGCAGCAGGCCGGAGTAACTGATCAGACCTGAAGCTCATTCGCGCATGTGCTTGTTCAAGTGTGCATTAATCAGCAGGAAGACTAGTTCAATCTTGGAGCATCTGCTTTCTTTGTTTGCAATAATGAATTTATAACAGGACCTTAATGTATAATGTTTACCTTAACATAATAATAACATTTATTTAAATATGACAAGAAGAAAATAACTACAAAACACATGTGACTCACTTGTTGCCTGTTGTTGGGTGTGTACGGCAGCATTGTAGAGACGTGAAACATCAGCTCAAAGTCTTTATAGGTGGTATAGAGAGAGTGAGTGCCGGTGGAGTCCGCTGTGGACAAAAACAGCAAATTAAAAACACACACACATACACTAATGACAAAAATACTAAATTAGTCTCTTGTAGTTCAACATTAATCTGCAAATGGCTCTCGGGATTATGAGAAACTGTCCTCTATGCACTGACAGAGAACAAACGCGGTATTAACAAAACCCATTTCAGAAATGAACCTAAAGCTGCCAAGCAGATTTCTGGCCTGTCAAAGATTCACAGCACTGAAAGTGGATCAAATGTTCAAATATTTTGGGGATATCATAGTGAAGAGTGAGACACTGATCTTGATTTTTCAAGGCTAATTACAATTTATAGGATTTTTTATAAGCAAATCGACTGTTCCATATTTTACTAATTAAAATTGAAATTAAAGTAAAGTAAGAAATAAAAGTAAAATTAAAATGAAATATTATATAAAATTTAAATTTTATTAAATTAAAGTTAAAAGTAAAATGAAACAAAGTCATTTAAAACTAAATAAATTAAACAATAAAATTAAACAAAAGAATTATTAAAATAAAACTAAATTAATAGTTAAAATGTAATAATTAAAATAATTAAAGTGAAATATGAAATAAAATATTTTTTTTAAATAAAATGAATTTAATAATAAAATTTATTTTTAAAAAGTAATTAAAATAAAACTAAATTAAATTAAAAGTTAAAATATAATAACTATAAAATGAATTAAAAAATAAATTATATATATATATATATATATATATATATATATTATTTTTTTATTTTATTTTTTTATAGTTATTATATACTGTTTATAAAAATAATTAGATTATATCATTTCAAACTATAAAGTCATAATATTGTGATTTGACCAGCTTTGTAAAATTATGCTACATAAAAACATGCATGTGAATAAAAATGCAGATTCACTTTCTGTTTATAGAACAACAGTTTATAGAACTGATCTGTTTATAGAAAAACAAGAATAACAAAGTTTCCTTGGTTAGTCTGTAAAATACAATCAAAACTTTTTTAAAGAGAAGCCTTCACCTTCTATCTTTAACTGGCACCATAACTGTCTGGATGACCTTTTGTCCATAGGTTTTTATTAAACAATTTAATCAAAGATAGTGATCTCTTTTTTTTTCTTAGAGATGAAGATCGGGGGTTATAGGTAAAATCTCCCAACCACAATTCAGTATTTCTTTTTTAAGCACATTTCTAAACATGATAGTTTTAATAACTAATTTCTAATAACTGATTCTTTTATCTTTGCCATGATGGCAGTACATAATATTTTACTAGACATTGTAAAAGATACTACTATTCAGCTTAAAGTGACATTTAAAGGCTTAACTAGGTTAACTGGGCAAGTCATTGTATAACAGGTTTGTTCTGTAGACAATCGAAAAAAATATTGCTTAATGGGGCTAATAACTGAAAACTTTTATTCTATAGCTTGTATTCTAGCTGATATATAAATATTAAAAAAATAATAATTTTGACTTCAACAGTATATCTTGCTCACTTTTTCCAACTCTGAAATATATAAACCCCTAAGTGATCAGTAGGCCCACACGGAATCTGCGCGCGCAGAATTCCGCAGAATTCCGCAGATTTTTAGCCCATCATTAATTCTGTTTACTTACTTGAGTAAATGTGTGTAAATCTAAATTTATTCAGTTTTTAAATGACACATATTTCACATATTAAGGTTTTAGTGATGAGACTCCCAAAATAATTCCGCAGATTTTTACCAAAATTCTCCACAGAAATTGCAAAAAACGTCCGCAAATTCCGTCTGGCCCTAGTGATCACCTAATAATGAGTGCTGTCCAGGCCATACAGTCATTTATTTACAGGTTAAACATCACAGAATCGCAAAAGTACAAAATGAACAATATTTGACTAAGTGAAAGAAATAGATAGTACAAATTTCAATTCTGTCATTATTTACTCTTCCTTCACTTGTTCCTAACCTGTTTGAGTTTCTTTCTTCTGTTGGACACAAAAGATATCACAGTATTTCCTATAGTATTTTTTTCTTCTGGAGAAAGTCTTACTTGTTTTATTTCACTTAGAATGAAAGCTGTTTTCAAATTTTTTAAACCATTTAATGGTCAATATTATTAGCCCCCTTAAGCTATATTGTTTTCGATTGTCTACAGAACAAACCACTCCTATACAATGACTTGTCTAATTACCCTAACTTGCCTAATTAAACTAGTTAAGCCTTTAAATGTCATTTTAAGCTGAATACTAGTATCTTGAAAAATATCTAGTACAATATTAGGTACTGTCACCATGGCAAAGATAAAATAAATCAGATACTAAAAATAAGTTATTGAAACTATTATGTTTAGAAATGTGTTGAAAAAATCTTTTTTCCGTTAAACAGAAATTGAGGAAAAAAAAAAAAAAATTCCTGTTGGAGCTGATGTCTAACGGAAGCAGAGCACTTACTTTTGTTGTCGAGCTGTGCCCTGTACTTGCTGAAGCCCTTCAGTCGAACTCTCTGACCCAGCAAATCCAGAAACTCGTCCAGTGCAGGACTGCCACTCTCATTATTGTACATCTCCTCCTCGGTGCTCTGCCCGGCCTGGCAGTACAGGATGCCCACTTTGTGCTGGTAACTCAGCTGCAAATGATAAAGAGTAAAAACACAATCATTGTAATCATTTTTGACATCATTCATAGTGCACCGCAGAGCCACAATTATATGAATTACACAGCTCGCTAAAATACTGGCCAATCGCTGCAATCTGTGGTCAGTTCTGTTTTATGACCATAATAGTTTTCACTGTGGTCAGTCTGTGCACTCTATTATTCAGATAACATTAATATTAAGATGTTATTAGATCGTTTATCTCTAATCTGTGTTATACCTACGTGATGTTTAGGCTTATACTTGCACTATATACTGTATGTATATGTGTGTGTGTGTGTATATATATATATATATATATATATATATATATATATATATATATATATATATATATATATATATATATATATATATATATATATATATATATATATATATATATATATATATATATACACACACACACACACATATATGATCAGCAGGTCAGTTGTTGCTGGAGGTCCCCAGATACAGGTACAAACAATGGGGTGATCGTTCATTTGTAGTGGCAGGTCCAAAACTATGGAACACCCTGCCTTTAGAACTTTGCATCATTACAGATGTGGCGTTATTTAAAGCTAAACTCAAAACCTATTTATTTAGACTTGCTTTTGATACTCATTAGTACAAAATGCTGTTTTATTGACATTTGGGTTCTTATCATTTTATGTGTCTTAATGTTTACATTTCTGTTTTTAAGACTGTAAAGCACTTTGGGCAGCCTCCTAGTTGTAATAAGGTGCTATATAAATAAAGTTTGATTGATTGATTGATTGATTGAAGCGTTTCATGCATCAAACGCACAAAACGCTCAATTTGTGCCGCTTCATTCGTATGAATCGCTTCATTTGTGCCGCCTCATTCAAGAGAATCGGGTCGCAGGATTTCTAGTCGCCTATTTGCATTGACTTAACATGTAAATCACTCGTACTTTACGCTTCATCCATGTCTGGTGCAAACGCAGCATTACAGTTCTAAAATGTTTAAATTATTATTTACAAATATTTTATTTCTGCTTAATAATAGAATTTTGGATTCAGTTTCAATTCAGTTACAAATAACCACTTTTGCTTACATGGCAGGATTATAATACAACAAAAATAAATTTTAAAAACAGCAAAAAATTATTAAAAAAAACTGTTCAAAATGTGATATATTTATCCAATCTTCAACACATGATGTACAGGAAACCATCAAAAGCCCACTTAAAGCACATTATACGGTGATATACATCAAGTGGTGATCTAGCCATGTTAAGTGCTATCAATCTGTGCAAAAGCCTGACATAATGACATTCACAACGGCCTCAGTTGTCACTTTTGCATTATGCATGAGACACAAAAGCCAGCAAGAAGCTAAAGTACGAAGCTATAGAACCAGACGATGGACATTAGACAAGCAAGAATAGTAAAAACCAAGCATTTGATTGGCCAATTAATAGAAAGATCATTTAAGTATGTTACAAATATAATACTTAACATCCATATTAATAGGAAACGCTGCACGGATAACAATCTGGTTTCCAATGACACAGGAATTTTTAAGAGGTCTACAGTAATTGTACGAAATTGCAGGCAATTCCCACCTATACCAGTTTTTAAAAAGCAATTTTAACACTGTTCTTACAATCGCTTTGGCTTTTGTGTCATAAAATGCCACCAACAGTCTCAAAGTACGAAAAAAAAAAAGAGCTATTATCAAAGAGGGGGTCGAATTTGGAGAGAATCTGGAGGCGCGCTGAAAAAAATGAACAAAGACGGGGACTCGAGAAAGCATAAGACGAGCGATGATTTTCTTTCATTTTCACCCTAAGTGTTGCTGGTCACAGTTGGTAGCGTCTCAGACGGGTCAAGTGGCCGTTATATGTAGCTAGGTGGTTGCCATGGTGAGGCTTTTCTGCGGTTTTGTTGAATAATTTGCCTTGAAATCTAGTTCTCTTTTGTGTGAATGCTGGAAGTGCAGACAATGGCTGAATCATCATTTTATTCACTGAGCTAGACTGATTTTGAGTTCACAAACTACCATTTCAAGTAATTACCAACATTCATTTTACAACCAACCTCATTCAGAAGGTGAATATAATAAAAAAACTAATGGAAAATAAAACTAGTACTTTGTCCCAGTTAATTGATTACATCATTTTTGAAGGTTTTTTTGTATTAAAAGTTTTTAAATGCTGTATTTATATTCAAGTGATTAATCACATAAACTAAAAGCTTGTATTTGCCTAATATATATATATATATATATATATATATATATATATATATATATATATATATATATATATATATATATATATATTTATATTGAGTTGAAGTCAGAATTATTAGCCGGCTGAATTATTAGGCCCCCTGTTTATTTGTTCCCCAATTTCTGTTTAACGGAGAGAAGATTTTTTCAACACATTTCTACACATAATAGTTTTAATAACTCATTTCTAATAACTGATTTCTTTTATTTACATTTAAAGGCTTAACTAGGTTAGTTAGGTTAACTTGGCAAGTTAAGATAATTAGGCAAGTTATTGTATATCGATGGTTTGTTCTGTAGACTATTGAAAAAAAATATGTAGTGTAAAGGGGCTAATGATTTTGACCTTAAAATGTTTTTAAAAAAATTTAAAACTGCTTTTATTCTAGCCAAAATAAAACAAATAAGACTTTATCCAGAAGAAAAAATATTATCAGACATACTGTGAAAATTTAACATCATTTGGGAAATATTTAAAAAATAAAAAAAAATAAAAATCAAAGGGGGGGTTATAATTCTGACTTCAACTGTGTGTGTGTATTATGTATTTAGTATATAGTTTAAGTAGTAGTGTTGCCATTTTGATATTTTTATTCTTTTTATATCACTATAGCTCTAATTTATTTATTTTAGCTAGTTTCAGTATTTATTTTTTCATTTCTATTCGGCTCACAGTAAATACAGTAATATTGTTAATTATTTTTTATTATAAAAACAAAGATTTTAGAGATTTATAAAATAGTTAAATGTAATACAATTTGCATAAAAATATAAATTAATATATGTCTGTTTTTAAATATACAAAACAATATACACACTACACAAACATATACTATACATACACTGGATATGACTGATCATGTGACAGCATTCATTTCTATCATTGAATATTTATTGCAATAATTGCGGAAAATATGCAGTAATTTGCATGTAATAATCTGAACACTGGGTGAATTCAGGTTCAAAATTCCAGTTTAATCTTCACATATATGTGTGTGTGTACTGCATATTTATTGCATGTGTGTGTATGTATATTATGTATTTAGTACATAGTTTAAGTATTAATGTTGCCATTTTTGTAATTTTATTAAACGTCTGTCTTTTTATATCACTACAGTAGTAGTTTTAATTTATTATTACTTTAATTTTATTTTTAATAATTACTTAATTTATTAATTCATTTATTAATTTCTTTTATTTCAGTTAGTTTCAGTATTCAGCATTTATTTTTCATTTCTTTTCTGCTCACAGTAAAATGGTAATATTGTTAATTATTTTTTATTATAAAAACAGTTAAAGTAGTGTAAGTAGTAATGTTGCAATTTAGATTTTTTTTATTTAATTAAACGTCTGTCTTTTTATATCACTACAGTAGTAGCTTTAATTTATTTTAATTTTAGTTTTATTAATTACTTAATTTAATAATTTATTTATTACTTTTATTTCAGTTAGTTTTAGTATTCGTTATTGTTTCCATTTCTATTCTGCTCACAGTAAATACAGTAATATTGTTAATTATTTTTATTATTAAAACTGTTTTAGATTAAAAAATATTTAAATCTTATACAATTTATATAAAAAATATAAATTAGTGTACTTTTCTTATTTCATTTATTCATTTATTGATTAATTACATTTATTTCAGTTAGTTTCAGTATTCATTTTTTCATTTAGTTTCTGCTCACAGTAAATACGGTAATGTTGTTTATTATTTTATTACAAAAACAGTTTTAGATTTATAAAATATTTAAATGTAATACAATTTACATAAAAATATCAGTTTCATTGAGTTCAGTTAGTTTCAGTATTCAGTATTTATCTTTTCATTTATTTTCCGCTCACAGTAAAAACAGTAACATTGTTAATTATTTGTAATTAAACAATATTACTGTATTAAAAAATAAATAATAATTAAAATTTTGTTTTAAAATGCTAAAATCTAATACAAATGACATAAAAATATAAATACGCATGTTTATATTTTAATATTCATACACACAGTACAGACATACAGATATTAAACATACTGGATATGATTAATCATTTGACAGAATACATTTCTATCATTGAATATTTATAGTAATAATTGTAGAAAATAAGCAGTAATTTGCATAACAATTCTTTCACAAAAAAAATCCGAACACTAGGTTAATTCAGGTTCAAAATTCCAGTTTAATTTTCATCGACTTATTAAGAGTCATATATTTTCACACAGGGGAATTTAGATATCTCTTTTTATTACTCCATAAATCAGCAAATACCTGTGATTATTTTAGAACAAAATGTTGTGTATATAATTAGGAAAATTATGCAAGAATAAATCCCTCTGTAATAACCTTACAGAATACAGACATGAATACAATGGTGAAGTTTGTTCGATAGAAGTGCTTTTGAAGTGGAGATTGATGAGGGGAAAGAATTATTTTGAGAAAACGACCTTTAAAAATATGAACTGTAATGGAAATCATGAGACCAAAAAGTGGGAAAAACTAATATAAACAGAGGTGGAAGAAAATGAACAGTGTTTTTGCCGGAGTCTTGACTGCATTGTTCAACAGGGATGTTTCAGATTTTCCCTTCTGGCCGCTGTGTGGCTGCAATATCGATCAAGACTTTCACTGCTTCTCAGATTCCAGTCAGTCGATCTACAGACAAAACTGCTCATCTCTCAGTCCCACTCTCACCCTGAGATGAGCCAGTCCAAGTCCGCCGTTAATAAGTAATTGGATCTTTGTTTTTATAAACAGTCTCTTTAGTAAAACACAGCTCATATCCTGACACACCTGCAATCTGAACCCTCAAACGGAAATGCTGAAAGGCCATCGGTGGCACCTGATAGGCATCTTGCACACTTCACAAGCCCAATCTCGCTTCGCTTATCAAATGAACAACAGCTTTTAAGACCGTCACATCATCAACAGAGGTTTCAAAACATCTGTTTCTGGTTTTATCGCTATGCATTAAAACTAAGCGAATAGGACGTATGAAGGATATAATTGATGGTTTCTTAAGCCCCCACTTGATTATGTCTTAGTAATTACAAGCCTCGCGGACATGTGCGGTTCGTAACACTGTACACTGTATGGTATGAATCATCCTGGAGAATGAAGGTTCCTTCCCTCCTGTCACTTTCTGTTAGTCAGACTGTCTCTTAGTGTCCAAACGGCGGTGTGATCATTTTACAGCCTGGCTGGATTGTGGGAAATGCTTATTTGTTGCACTTAGAAACGGAGCATATATTTGGAAAGTTAAAGAATTAGTTTTATTAGATAAGTATGTAATAAAACATATTATAATTATATTATGTAAACCTATAATAAACAATAAAGTAAAAAAAGAGACAAATATTCCAAGCTGCATCTATTGTGTTGATGACATAAAGACTCAAATTATATAATAATAAAATTATAAATTAATTGTTAAAATAGTGTTAGAATAATTTCAGAATGTCACATGTGATTTAATAATAATAATAATAATAATAATAATAATAATAATAAAAATAAATATTCTTACTGTTAATATTATAACAGTATATTAAACTTTGCTTAAATGGGTTAACAGAGATATTGTATTGTATTTATTAATATTAATAATAATTATAATAATAATAGTATATAATATACATATATAATAATTATAATAGTATACAATATAAATATATAATAATAATAGTAAATAATAATAATACTACTATATAATAAGAATATAGAAGAAGAATATAGAAGAAGAAGAAGAAGAAGAAAAAGAAGAAGAATTAATATTATAACAGTAAATTAAATTTGCCTAAATGGTTTAACAGAGATATTTTATTAGAAAACCACATCAAAATATTTAATAATATTTGTATTTATTATTATTATTATAATCTAGATTAATATTGGAGTTAATTAGATTAATCTAGATTAAAATGGCATATTTGAATTCTGTCGAAGGCATTCAGAGTATGTGTGCTACCCGAATAATAAGTCTTTGAGAACAATCCAGGTGGCGCATTAGACCAGGGGCTCACCTGCGGTTTCCAAAATGCATCAGAATCTGCTTGAGAAACTGTTCTACTATGATAATTGGTGATGAAACTAAATTATGTTCAATAGGATATACCTGTGTTTACTAACTGTTTATGCAGTTAAACATTAACTTTTAACTGTAGGCCTACATAAGCTTAAAACAGCGATTTTTGATGACCTTAATCCTACTAAAGTCATAACTGAACTAAAAAGAAATGGAATTAAGACATGTGGAGTGTGCATATGTATATTAGTGGATTATTGAAGTAAACACCGCGGTCTTTAGGACCTTTCGCCAAATTTTCCGGCAAGATCCACACGCGGCTGTCAGTAAAGGACTGCGCTCACACACACACAAACAAACACACATAGCGAAATCTTTCCATTTTCTTTGCATTTGACATGTGTTATTAAATCCATAACACTCTCACCAGTCCTTACTCCTTATTTGCGTCTAATACCCCAGTTCATGAGTTAAAGTAATACTGCCGAACTGCATTTAGAGTCAGGCATCCTGCTGATTTGATTCAGAAGGGCACTCTTTTGTCAGACGGCTAACCGGTCAGGTATACATCCGCGCTAATATATCAAGGTTAAAGTCATCATAGCTTGCATAGAATAGACCCAGCTCCCAGTCCAACTTTAAGAATAGACTAGGGGCAATATTTTTTTTATCGTGCGATATGAGTCTCGCGTAAATGCATCACGTTAACGCCGATAATGGCCCATCTCTAATTTATTAATAATAATAATCATCATCATCATCATCATTTATATTATAACAGTAAAATTAGATTTGCTTAAATGGTTAAAACCAGATATTCAATTTTTATATAGAGAAACATCCATTTTGAAAAGCTTCTCTTTTGCTGACCACCATCAACATAATGCAAATTTTATACCTCAGCCACTATTATAATTAATTTAAAATTGATAATGATTTAAAAATGGCCAACTGGTGAGTAATAATGTTTAAACAACTATAGGTAGAGCACTCACCCCCTGCTGATCCAGCTTCAGCAGTTGTTCTGGGACTTTAGGTGAGCTTATGGCCATTCTGAGACACTGAATGTTGACCTCAGGAACTACATACTCCAGCACCTCTTTAAGAGGGAGCCCACGGGACGTCCCGTGCTTCGCAGTGGAAGGGACTGCATCCTCCAGGATTGAGCCTCTCAAAGTAGTGAGCTGAAGATGGATAGAGTGAAGACAAGTTTAGATTCATGAAAAACAAAGTAAGAGTTCACAGTGTTAGCTAAACTGAGCAAATGAATCCATTAAATGAAGTACATGGCATGCTTGAATCCTATCACTGAACAGATGGATAAACCATTCTAGTCATCTTTCAAATGGCAAAGCACTCTGTAAGATGGTCCCCGCTTTAGCGCTGAATCCCGCGACATGCCCTGCCAACCTTTTCGATGAATAATTGAGTTCAACTAACTGTGGCGAATGCTGAAGTAACGCTTTGGCTTTTAGCAAGAGGGCCATTGTACGCTCAACCGCCAATTCAGCAAACTATCCAGTCACCCTTAGGAAAACCCCTGGCAGGCCACATATGAAAGATCTCTTGCCATTTTGAAATGGTTGGGACTGTTTTAGCATCGGTGGTGAGAATCATGTAGTACAGTAAGGTAATTTATATCACATACATAGAAAAATCAATTGCACGCCGCAGACATCATCCATCATGAGCTGATTTTCAAAACAATCAATGCTATTATTGAGGCAGCTCTGATTTGTGCTCAGAGGAGATAATGTAAAAGCGTTGGGAAATGCACTTAATGGAAACGCGGAAATCAATTATAAATTAATGAGAAGTCCACTCGTGAAACCACTTATTTATTTTACTGCACTCATGCAAAACAGATTGAGTGAATTCCCTTCCATTCATTTATATCCCTGACCTTAACTGGCTCTGGACCTACAGATGTCTGTTAAATGGTGTGTGTTTTATAGACATTGTCCTACCTCGCTGGTTCTGAAGATGACCCTGTAATTATACTGTGGTCCCTCCTTCCCCTCCTCCAGTTTCTCTCTCCGAATGCTGACAGCCACCGGCCCCAAGTTCTCATCAACACCAAAGTAGTTCTGGTGCTCTTTACAGAAAAGAATACATAAGATTATGTAGTGATACACTCTATTTTGGTCAAATAAATGTGTATCTTTAATACAACGTACCTTTATTGAAAAAGAATTTGTGATAGTAGTAAGCGCCCATGTCTATGTGCTCAATGATGTAGCGTTTGATGCAATCCCGTGGTATAGCATAGTTTTCACGAGAGGCATAATTCTCACGGGACATCTCCAAAACGGAAACCCCCGCATTGGTGCAGTGTGAGCTTAAAGTAGACTCAATAGAGTTATTGTCACCTACGTTGCTGTTGGGTGGTGCGCTACTTGGTTTGGTGGCATTCAGCTTCCTTTCACCTTCACCCCCAATCTCGTTGCGGAAGTATGGGCAACTCAACACCAAACCACTACTCTTCCCATCTCCTTCATCAGGATCAGTGCAAGCTTTTTGCCCAAGTTCCTCACAGTTGTCCAAAGGGGACTCGCAAAGAGGCAAGGGGTCAGGACCATCCAATGCCCCACTAATTTGGTGTTGGGAAGCTGCAGAAGCCCCTGTGGTAATGTTCTTCCGACGTGCCAAGTTGGCACGATTAGTAACAGCCTCACTAATGTTGAAAAGCACACTCTGGACATCATAGTGAGAGAAACATCTCTGGAAACTCAATGGACGACCATGTCTACTACAATCGTCAAGTTCGCCAAGTTGTCGCTGCTCACTTTTCATAGTCTTCAGCCTGCGGAAAATTGATGTCTCCCCCTTTTCGGATTTCTGCCGCTGTAGGAAGGACTTCTCCCTTTCTCGGCTGTAGAAAAGCGAACTGTCTACATAGTCCGAGTAGTTGGGAATGCAGAGAATGTCCCCCCGTGCAATCTGCGCAGCGGTCTGGAGACTTGGAGAAACTGTGGTCTCATATCGACGAAACTCCGGAAAGCCATGCGGAGGTGGTGCACTCGGTTGCTCTGAGTGTTCTGACTGGAAACCCTTCGGATTCCCAAAAAAAGCTTCATCGGGCAAACCCTGGCGATTGATGGAGGATGTGCTTCCATATTCTCTATGCAAAGTTGCACCTGTATTGGGGTTGATTGCAGTCTGATCCATGTCCTCTGCCCCGATATCACTGATGGTGACGTCACTGTTGCTCCTTTTCTGAAGGGCATGGTGAACTTTACCAGGCGAGTGGTTCAGAAGTTCACCAAGCCGATACTTGGCCTCCAGAAAGCTGGGATTTGGAGGTGAGCCTGGGCTTGGTTTGACCGCATCTTCTGGAGACTGAATGGGTTGTCCATTCTGGAAGGAAGTCATTAGGCTTTCGTATCTAGGTGGTGGGCAAATGCCATCCTTCTTCTGTGGCCAATCCGACACTCTTGCACGTACACCCATCTTGGGCACAGCTGGTGTTCCTTGTGCATTTGCACCAGGAGGTCCCATATTCCCATTCAAAGCTTGAAGCTTTTTGGCAAATAGATCATCGGTCTGCATTTCTGCGGTGAGGCGCTTCTCAAGCTTCTATGGCCTCGTCTTCTGTATCTCTGGTCCTAAAATGAGTGACATTCATACCTGATATTAAAGATGTTGCCTAGATGACAAATTACAACTCCAGCATTTTATGGAATAGCGAAGGTGCTTAAAAGTGTTGCTAGAAGTCTGTGAAAATGATGACTGACCCACGTCAGGGCGTTCAGACCTAAGGGTCTGTAATCCATAGGAGGAGAATGAGTCTCTTTATCTCCGTTTCACTGTCAAGGACAACTGCTCACTCCACGGGAGGGCAAGCAGGAGATACGGTCATTTCACAGGCATGTAGGCTTAACAAAGCCAGGTGGGATCTCTCTGATGCTCTGGAAGGGAACAAGAAAGAGAGAGAGAGAGATCATTAGAGAATCCATTTGGGAGAGAGAGATAGCAATGTGACCTTGAAAGAATGCAAAGCACTCAAAATTCTCATCTGAATGAAGCATCAGCAAAAAGGCCAATTAATTTAATAAGGGTTTGAATGTCTATTCAGAAAGCATATTTCTATTTCACCTGAACGCATGCCATTTCTGGATCGACTATAAAACAAATGTACCACTTTTTTGACCTTCTAGTACAGACTAATTAGTGATAAGCATATAAATGAAAAAGCATTAGCAGTCTATGCACCCTGATAAATGGCAGAACAGATCCAGACTACTTTCCCTTCAGTTGTAATGATGTTCAAAGTGGTTATTTCAAGAGGTGTTAACAAAACTTAAAAAAAAAAAGGCAATTTTTGTTCCACTTGCATAATTTGCATTTGAAAGTACTTGACAGATGGCCATCTTTTATGCCCTTCTTTTACAAATCGCAAACAAGATGCAAGCTGGTGTTTATTTAATCACAATGAATGGTCTAAAAATGAAAATGACAAATTACTAAAATAAACCACCCTCTTGAACTTCAGCACAATTTTATATTAAGGTTTTCCCATTGAATTCAGTGATTCTCAAATGTTAAATGTTATTAATAGAATCTAATTAACCACAAATATAATAAAATGATACGAGTGATATGAGCCTTAAAAAAGGTAGGACAAAACACTCCAATATTGTTTAATGTTAACATCAAGCTGGTACAATGTGTCTGTTCCATACAGAAATGAATATTTTTTTGCTTGGTTTACAAAGTTGACAGTAATACCAACACATTTTAATATTGAATCAATAACATTTAAGAGCTTAGAATTGTACCTTAGTATAGGTATTATTTTGGGTCACCACCTGATATCCAATTTAACATCTGGGTCTTGCAGATCCAAACAAAAAACAACAACAAAAAAAAAACAATTAGGAATTACTGGCTTTATGCAACAAACCCACTGAGACTTTCTTTCACAGAAAGAGCTTACAAATATAATTTTAGCCAAAAATAAAGTAATATTAAGAGGTGAAAGGAGTATAAAATTACAAAACTGACAGACGCCGCTATGGGTACACGCTGTGAAATTTACCAACCTAAAAATAATCCTTCAAAAAGCAAGCTGATTAAACTGGCATTTATTAATATTGTGTTTTGGACGCGCAGTCCTCTCTGTCTGTTACATACTGACCCCAATATCTTTAACCCTCCCACTGAAATAAACACATCTTTGTGTCAGTGTCAACACCAGCTGTGCATATACCATGTTTAAGTAATGTCGTTTCATAAACTGCAATATCCATCCAGAGTCCGGAAATGCACTGGATTCAAAGCCGTTATATAATATCAACATTAAAACAAAAGTGACCTTACTTGCACACATATGTGCAATCCATGGGTTCATGTTATTTTTAATAAAGCAATTGTTTGCTTTTTTTGTAATCAAAGCATAACCCATTCTTCCACTAAAATGACTTTCGTTTTCAGCAGACGTCTAGATAGAGCAAAGGGGGAGATTCCTGTTAAATATTTATCAAAAGACATGGCACTGACATTTGAACAAAGCGACACATGTTCATCCCCAGAGGAGACACAGAGGTATTGTTGCTTTTAAAACATAAGCGTAATCAAAAATTGAAAGCGCAGAAGTTCCATGAACAAAGCAGAAAATAAATAAATAAATAAATAAAAAATCCTGGCAGCACTTAACATTGGGTTAAGGTGAACATGGGAAGAACAAGAAGAGTCTGTCAGGCTAAACTTAGCAATGGGCCTCAGATAAAAAAATAAAAAAAAAATAAATAAAAAAAAAATCACAATGTGCACAAATGACAAGTCATTTCATTATTAACGAATGCTGTTAAATAATAAAAGGAGGAAAAACCAACATGCATGGAGGCTCTCTTTCACAAACAACACAAAGCCTTCATATACTGGCAAATGATAGGGTGAAAATGCTAAGAACGGTTTAGTATCATATTTCACCCAAACTGAAGATAATAAATGAACATTACACGTTACATTTAGCACATATTTTAAATGCTCAAAGACTAGGGCTGTTGGATTCTTTATATATATAAAAATTATATTTTTATATATATATATATATCAGATTAAATTCAATCTAATTCAGCCAACAACAAAATAAAACTGTCAACATTCTGATTCTGATTGGATGTTGTCATTAATTTTGCCCCTCGTCTCGATTCACGCCATTATCTGCTCCAGGTTCACCTTAGGGCTGATCTTACGGTGGCCGAGAAAACTTAACGTGCTGCAATTTAAGAAAGCACATGCAATTACAAAAAACACCAGCAAATAAAAAAATGATCTTCATCATTTTGACAGCACACGTGTTGCAAATTCTCACAACACAAACAACTGAAGAAACGTGCATCAATTGGTCACAACACAAACAACTGAAGAAACGCGCAGCAATTGGTCACAACACAAACAACTGAAGAAACGCGCAGCAATTGGTCACAACACAAACAACTGAAGAAACGCGCAGCAATTGGTCACAACACAAACAACTAAAGAAACGTGCAGCAATTAGTCACAACACAAACAACTGAAGAAACGTGCAGCAATTGGTCACAACACAAACAACTGAAGAAACGCGCAGCAATTGGTCACAACACAAACAACTGAAGAAACGCGCAGCAATTGGTCACAACACAAACAACTGAAGAAACGCGCAGCAATTGGTCACAACACAAACAACTGAAGAAACGCGCAGCAATTGGTCACAACACAAACAACTGAAGAAACGTGCAGCAATTGGTCACAACACAAACAACTGAAGAAACGCGCAACAATTGGTCACAACACAAACAACTGAAGAAACGCGCAGCAATTGGTCACAACACAAACAACTGAAGAAACGTGCAGCAATTGGTCACAACAAAAACAACTGAAGAAACGCGCAACAATTGGTCACAACACAAACAATTGAAGAAACGCACAACAATTGGTCACAACACAAACAATTGAAGAAACGTGCAGCAATTGGTCACAACACAAACAACTGAAGAAACGCGCAACAATTGGTCACAACACAAACAACTGAAGAAACGTGCAGCAATTGGTTACAACACAAACAACTGAAGAAACGTGCAGCAATTGGTCACAACAAAAACAACTGAAGAAACGTGCAGCAATTGGTCACTACACAAACAACTGAAGAAACGTGCAGCAATTGGTCACAACAAAAACAACTGAAGAAACGTGCAGCAATTGGTCACAACACAAACAACTGAAGAAACGCGCAACAATTGGTCACAACACAAACAATTGAAGAAACGCGCAACAATTGGTCACAACACAAACAACTGAAGAAACGTGCAGCAATTGGTCACAACAAAAACAACTGAAGAAACGCGCAACAATTGGTCACAACACAAACAATTGAAGAAACGCGCAACAATTGGTCACAACACAAACAATTGAAGAAACGCGCAGCAATTGGTCACAACAAAAACAACTGAAGAAACGTGCAGCAATTGGTCACAACAAAAACAACTGAAGAAACGTGCAGCAATTGGTCACAACAAAAACAACTGAAGAAACGCGCAACAATTGGTCACAACACAAACAACTGAAGAAACGCGCAGCAATTGGTCACAACACAAACAACTGAAGAAACGCGCAACAATTGGTCACAACACAAACAATTGAAGAAACGCGCAACAATTGGTCACAACACAAACAATTGAAGAAACGCGCAGCAATTGGTCACAACAAAAACAACTGAAGAAACGTGCAGCAATTGGTCACAACAAAAACAACTGAAGAAACGTGCAGCAATTGGTCACAACAAAAACAACTGAAGAAACGCGCAACAATTGGTCACAACACAAACAATTGAAGAAACGCACAACAATTGGTCACAACACAAACAATTGAAGAAACGCGCAGCAATTGGTCACAACAAAAACAACTGAAGAAACGTGCAGCAATTGGTCACAACAAAAACAACTGAAGAAACGTGCAGCAATTGGTCACAACAAAAACAACTGAAGAAACGCGCAACAATTGGTCACAACACAAACAATTGAAGAAACGCACAACAATTGGTCACAACACAAACAACTGAAGAAACGCGCAACAATTGGTCACAACACAAACAACTGAAGAAACGTGCATCAATTGGTCACAACACAAACAACTGAAGAAACGCGCAGCAATTGGTCACAACACAAACAACTGAAGAAACGCGCAGCAATTGGTCACAACACAAACAACTGAAGAAACGCGCAGCAATTGGTCACAACACAAACAACTAAAGAAACGTGCAGCAATTAGTCACAACACAAACAACTGAAGAAACGTGCAGCAATTGGTCACAACACAAACAACTGAAGAAACGCGCAGCAATTGGTCACAACACAAACAACTGAAGAAACGCGCAGCAATTGGTCACAACACAAACAACTGAAGAAACGCGCAGCAATTGGTCACAACACAAACAACTGAAGAAACGCGCAGCAATTGGTCACAACACAAACAACTGAAGAAACGCGCAGCAATTGGTCACAACACAAACAACTGAAGAAACGCAGCAGCAATTGGTCACAACACAAACAACTGAAGAAACGCTGCAGCAAATTGGTCACAACACAAACAACTGAAGAAACGCGACAGCAATTGATCACAACACAAACAACTGAAGAAACGGCCAGCAATTGGTCACAACACAAACAACTGAAGAAACGCGCAACAATTGGTCAACAAACACAAACAACTGAAGAAACGTCACACAAATTGGTCACAACAACAAACAACTGAAGAAACGTCAGCAATTGGTCACAACACAAACAAACTGAAGAAACGCAGCAACAATTGGTCACAACACAAACAACTGAAGAAACGATCAGCAAATTGGATACAACACAAACAACTGAAAGAAACGATCAAGCAAATTGTCACAACACAAACAACTGAAGAAACGTGCAGCAAATTGGTCACATACACAAACAACTGAAGAAACGTCAGCAATTGGGTCACAAGCACAAACAAGCTGAAGAAACTGCAAGCAAGTTGGTCACAACACAAACAACTGAAGAAACGCGCAACAATTGGTCACAACACAAACAATTGAAGAAACGCGCCAACAATTGGTCACAACACAAACAACTGAAGAAACGTCAGCAATTGGTCACAACAAAAACAACTGAAGAAACGCGCAACAATTGGTCACAACACAAACAATGTGAAGAAACGCGCAACAATTGGTCACAACACAAACACATTGAAGAAACGCGCAGCAATTGGTCACACACAAAACAACTGAAGAAACGTGCAGCAATTGGTCAACACAAAAACAAACGGAAGAAACGATGCAGCAAATTGGTCAGCAACCAAAACAACTGAAGAAACGCTAGCAACAAATTGGATCACAACCACACAAACAACTGAAGAAAACGATCGCAGAATTGGTCACAACACAAACAACTTGAAGAAACAGCAGCAACAAATAGGTCACAACACAACAAATTGAAGAAAACGCAGCAACAATGGGTCACAACACCAACACTTGAAGAAACGAGCAGGCAAATTGGTCAACAACAAAAACAACTGAGAAACGTGCAGCAATTGGTCACAACAAAAACAACTGAAGAAACGTGCAGCAATTGGTCACAACAAAAACACTGAAGAAACGCGCAACAATTGGTCAAACACAAACAATTGAAGAAACGCACAACATTGGTCACAACACAAACAATTGAAGAAAACGCGCAGCAATTGGTCACAACAAAAACAACTGAAGAAACGTGCAGCAATTGGTCACAACAAAAAACAACTGAAGAAACGTGCAGCATTGGTCACAACAAAAACAACTGAAGAAACGCGCAACAATTGGTCACAACACAAACATTGAAGAAACGCACAACAATTGGTCACAACACAAACACTGAAGAAACGCGCAACAATTGGTCACAAACACAAACAAACTGAAGAAACGCGCAACAATTGGTCACAACACAAACAACTGAAGAAACGCACAACAATTGGTCACAACACAAACAATTGAAGAAACGCACAACAATTGGTCACAACACAAACAACTGAAGAAACGCGCAGCAATTGGTCACAACAAAAACAACTGAAGAAACGTGCAGCAATTGGTCACAACACAAACAACTGAAGAAACGCGCAGCAATTGGTCACAACACAAACAACTGAAGAAACGCGCAGCAATTGGTCACAACACAAACAACTGAAGAAACGTGCAGCAATTGGTCACAACACAAACAACTGAAGAAACGTGCAGCAATTGGTCACAACACAAACAACTGAAGAAACGCGCAACAATTGGTCACAACACAAACAACTGAAAAAACGCACAACAATTGGTCACAACACAAACAACTGAAGAAACGCGCAACAATTGGTCACAACACAAACAATTGAAGAAACGCACAACAATTGGTCACAACACAAACAATTGAAGAAACGCACAACAATTGGTCACAACACAAACAATTGAAGAAACGTGCAGCAATTGGTCACAACACAAACAACTGAAGAAACGCGCAACAATTGGTCACAACACAAACAATTGAAGAAACGCACAACAATTGGTCACAACACAAACAACTGAAGAAACGCGCAGCAATTGGTCACAACAAAAACAACTGAAGAAACGTGCAGCAATTGGTCACAACACAAACAACTGAAGAAACGTGCAGCAATTGGTTACAACACAAACAACTGAAGAAACGTGCAGCAATTGGTCACAACACAAACAACTGAAGAAACGCGCAGCAATTGGTCACAACACAAACAACTGAAGAAACGCGCAGCAATTGGTCACAATACAAACAACTGAAAAAACGCACAACAATTGGTCACAACACAAACAACTGAAAAAACGCACAACAATTGGTCACAACACAAACAACTGAAGAAACGCGCAGCAATTGGTCACAACAAAAACAACTGAAAAAACGCACAACAATTGGTCACAACACAAAACAACTGAAGAAACGCGCAGCAATTGGTCACAACACAAACAACTGAAGAAACGCGCAGCAATTGGTCACAACACAAACAACTGAAGAAACGCGCAACAATTGGTCACAACACAAACAACTGAAAAAACGCACAACAATTGGTCACAACACAAACAACTGAAGAAACGCGCAGCAATTGGTCACAACACAAACAACTGAAGAAACGTGCAGCAATTGGTCACAATACAAACAACTGAAGAAACGCGCAACAATTGGTCACAACACAAACAACTGAAAAAACGCACAACAATTGGTCACAACACAAACAACTGAAGAAACGCGCAACAATTGGTCACAACACAAACAACTGAAAAAACGCACAACAATTGGTCACAACACAAACAACTGAAGAAACGCGCAGCAATTGGTCACAACAAAAACAACTGAAGAAACGTGCAGCAATTGGTCACAATACAAACTAAAGAAACGTGCAGCAATTGGTCACAACACAAACAACCAGAGAAATGCACTGCAATTAGTCACAACACTTGCAAATATCTATGTAACACAACGGAAATGTTTCAAGGGGACCCAACACCATGACAGACCCTGCTGAGAAATGAATGTGTTATTATGCTGTGACTGTTGCTCAGTGAAATGATTGGTGGTCTTTGAAAGGAGAGTTGTTTTTCGTTTATTTTAATATCCTGATTACACAACATAACACATCCATACCTCAGCAGGGTCCGTCATGGTTTTGGGTCCCTTTGAAACATTTCCGTTGTGTTACGTGGTTATTTGTAAGTGCCGTGACTAATTGCAGCTCGTTTCTTAAGTTGTTTGTGTCGTGACCAATTGCTGCGTGTTTCTTAAGTTGTTTGTGTCGTGAACAATTGCTGCATGTTTCTTAAGTTGTTTGTGTTGTGAGAATTTGGAACATGTGGGGGGGGGAGTGGGTGGATATAAAGAATGTAAAGCCCCATCTCATTGGTCAAAACAACCTATGTATGCAGCACGAAAATGCTCGGCACACAAAATAAATGTAATTTATCACACCTCTATGTAGGGCTGTGCGATTAATCAAAATTGAATCGCAATCGCTAATTGAAGCATTACGATTAGCCAATCGCAAGAGGCTGCAACATGAAATATATAAATATTATTTAATTACCCCTGCCCAGCGCAAATGCGTGACTGCCGTCTGTATGTGATAATCTTACTAGCAAATTAGGTGAGTAAACTTTCGTTCTGCCCAATTAGAATCACGCAACCGAAGTATGCTGAACGCCCACAGTAAAAACAAAAAAACAAACAAACAGAAAAGCATGGACGAGTGGGATGATGACATTTGCCGCTTGAGGAGCATTAATAGATGAATTAATATCAAAGAAAAACAGGACATCGGTAACATGGGAATATTTTGGTTTCAAAGTCACAGACACTGAACAAAAACAGGTCATTTGTAAGAGCTGTCGCAGAATTGTTGCCACAGCATGAGGAAATACAACAACCAGCACATAAAAAAGCACCACAGGTGTGTCTTGCTAAAAAGTAAACTGAAAGTATTGCCAGTGACAATCTAGTATAGCAAGCAACAGCAAAGTACAATTTCAGAGTTGTTTCAGCCATGTTAGTTTGCTGAATGTTCTGTATTTTCATAATTATTATTATTATTTTTTTTATAATAAGCTACATATCTCCCTAATTAGGCGTGGGACGATAACCGTTTTCAAGGTATACCGCAGTTTGGAAAAGTCAAGGTTTTAAAACAGTCAAAATCTTCTGTAATACTGTTCCTATGGTATCTGTACGATTTTTATTAACTTTTTTTTTTGTTTTTTTGGACAGCAGTATCTCTAGCAGAAAAAAACATATCGTAAGATGCCATTTTAAATTGTAAAAAAAATCTGTTTTTAAAATAAATGAAAACAGCAGAAGTCTATAATTCATTTGAATGATTTAGCCTGACATGTTTACTGTTCCAAAATATTTTAAATGTTTCTCAAAATAAAATATATTGTGTTCAAAGGGGGAAAAAGTTTTTGTTTTTTACCCAGACATTTAAAAAGAATATATTTAAGAGTAGCAATTACAATACAGTGAAACTGTGATATTTTTATTCAAGGTTATCATACCGTCAGAATCTTATACCGGCCCATGCCTATCGCTAATCTGAGCTCAACTTGTTTACAGAAAGGTAAGGTCATTTTATTTGTGTTTACTGTTTGCTGTAGAGTAAAATGAGTGTTTCATTTCGAAATATTTAAAAATAAATTTGAATAAATGTTTAAGTAAGTTAATATGTTTTCAATTGAACTATTTAAACTATTTTTAAAGAAATATTGACTACGAAATTAAATTGCAAATCAAATCAAAGTCGCAATATCTGTCTAAAAAAAACAAAAACGCAGTTAGATATTTTCCCCAATAATAAAAATATTCAATATACTGTGCAACCCTAATAAAAACCATTTTAATAAACATTTAGCCAAATTTATGATATTATTTCGTGACAATTACTCACATACCATCCATTCTTGTTAACATAATGGGAAAAAAATTACACTTGTCACTAATATAATGTATAATATAGATAATTTTTTTATTTAAAAACACATCATATCAATGATAATCTATTGCACATAACAGGATTGGGAATTCAGGAAAATAAATGCTTGGTTATTAATAAAATAATGTCCTTTTAAACCTCAGTAAAATACAGACTTTCTGAGACATGGGTAAAACTTGTGTTTTGAAGGATATTGGTAAAGTATAAAGAAATAAAATTTCAGTTAACTAGCACAGCAGTCCTTAAATATTGAGTCTTTTAAAATGTCCTTAAATGATTCTTGTTTTGAACACACCAGACTAGATTTTTTTTTGGTATTTAAACTATTGTTATAATATATGACACATTAAAAGTTCAGAAGTTCAAGAGTGCATCATCTAATTTCCACACCTAATCCCGCACCACATAAATATAAACTCACGTCTTCATCACTTAAAAGAACATCAAATGTAACATGAATTATTCACATCTTACTGTAATTCCTCAGTGGTTTGAAAAATTAATGTCGTCCAAGACTTAAAGCATCACTTTGATTCCCAAAAATGCAACAAATATCTGTTTTGGGACCAGATTTACTTTAGAATAAATGTGTTCTAATAATGTGTACACAGTCTTTAGAGGCATTAGCACATCTGATCCCAATAAATCATCCTTATCCAAAACAAGAACAGACAGAGAAATGGTGCATAAAGCAAACCTTTGGAGAACAACAAATTGCACATCTGAAAGTAAGTCTCCCTCCCACAATCTCCCGCTGGGCTTCAGAGCCAGGCAAATGGCCAGTCCCGTCCCAATCTGACGCCCTCCGTCCAGCTGCAGTTCCAGTACAGGTCATTGATTACCATTATGAGCCGGTCCCCCTGCTTTCAAACGCTTGCTCACATGCACCGTGCCGCCCAAACAACACAGCTCATCATGGCTATCATCGCCCACCGCAAAGACACACTGACCCAATCTATTTAGACAGCTGGATCTATAGCGGCGACTGTGACCACATCGGCCCGTCTATCATTTCCAGCAGCCACAGTTGTTAAAAGGAGTCCCTGTCTGCCTGGGGTTGAAGATATGAGAGACTATTTGAACAAAAACTCCTGTTAGAAACATCCACTTCCTGACAGAATAAAAAAAAAGGTTTTTTGCTTTTCACAAGAGAAGACTAAGCAGATTATGTGTGAAGCATTGTTTGGCGTTTTGGTAATAAATCCACAGCTATTTGATTGTTTTCTCAGGAAACAGATTTAGTTAGTCGGATGTTACTTAAACTGCGTCACTCTTTCCTGGATGATTGACGGGAACAGCAGTTTTTTTTTTTTTTAAAGAGAGTGAGAGAGAGAGGGGCTTTGATATGTAGTGCGAAAACAGATCAAAACAATGCTGAAAAGGAGGTCAACGCACTCACAGACAGTCTCTGTCTGCACAACCCATATATATATTTATATAAAGGTCTAAAAGTCCACACTCAAATTCTCATTTCAATCTCTGAATGATTCAGAAGATATATGAAGAAAATGATCAAGAGATGACAATTCTGCACTATTTCTAAGTCACTAATCAAACATGAAAATCTCTGACAGTATTTTTAGCAGAGAGCTGTGTTCAATTAAAGATCTTTTTCTTTATATACTTTTTCGATTTAAAGAGCCTCTATTTTGCAATATAAAAGGTCATATTTTGGTTTTGGGGGTCTCCAACAACAGGCTGATATACATGCAAGGTCAAAAAACACTTTCATTGTCTTATAATATGCATTTAGTTTTACCTAATTATCCCAACGACTCCTATATGATTTGTTCAGCGATTCATTTGTTCCCAAACCCCTCCTTAAGCTAATCTGCGCTGATTGGTCCGATGACCCAGTCTGTTGTGATTGTTTAACTGCAATCAGCGCGAGATCGAGAAAAATGCCCACTACGGCTATGAAGTAGCACACAAAGTATGTGAGAGCCCAATGCAGGAAGGCAGTTCTACTCTTAACTCTAACCCCAAGTAATAACAATAACACACATTCAGCATTTATCCACACAATGGCAAAAGTTGAACTATTGATCAGTGATCGTCATCTTTGAATCATGATCAATTCCGTGATCCGCCGCTCTCGTGTCTGATCGGAAAGCGTGTTCGCATTTTACCGGATGCGGTACTACATATTTGGTGATGTACCGTATTAACGTCGATACGTTTAAGCAAAAACTCCGAACTCAACTTGATTCATTTATTCGACTCTGAATCGACTATTCTGTTAAAGAATCAATAGTTTTAAACATGGTGCACTTTCAGATTTAAACCTCAGCTTGATGCTTTCATTCACTTAGTGCTGCGTTACTGCATGGAAGCTCATTTTCAAAAACCTATAATAGGGGCTCTTTAATTGAAAACTTGTATTACATTTTTGACATTTTTATTAGTTTTTTAATCCGCTTGTTAAATTGTGACGTATGAAATACAGTTTCCAGATCCAAGCCGCTACTTATTTGAATTGAGAAAATATTTGTTTATATTATTTGACCCCTTTTTAGTCATATCACACATTAAAGTGATTTTTTTTTATAAAATCATGGTGTACACAACAGTCTCCGCACTTGATGCATCACAGACATTAATATTTTAACAATTTATAAAAAATGTACCACTTTCTGGTCATCTGATATTAGGTACGGTTATATATATTGCGATCAAGATTTTCAAAAGTATTACAGTGATTTGTAAACGTTTGTTATTACCATTTGTTGAGCCTCCCCACACAGTTTGATAGAGCGCTTGGATCTGAAAGCTGATTCGCGTGACGTCAGACTTAACAAGTGGATAGATCTATAACCATCCATTTTGTCTGTATTTGAATTGTCTGTATTTATATTTGTATTGATTATGTCTGTAGCTTAATTCTACGTACACTCAAAAAATATTTATGCTGCTTATTCAAACTACTTAATAAAAATTTGCTAATTTTTTTTTTTACTTTTTTGGGACAACTTTAAATGTTTTATGCTCGATCCACTTAAATTTGTAAAAAAAAAAAAAAAACAGTTCACTTTATTGATTTGTGTTGGGACAGCATAAGCGAATTGTGTGGAACCCTGCATTTTTTACAGTGTACAAATTTAAAGGTGCCCTATAATAAAAATCTGGGTATACCAAGACATAGTAGAATAATCAAGATCAGTATATGGAAATGGGCATACTGTGAGCCTCAGACACCACTGTTTCCTCGTTTTCATGTGAATTCCATGAGTGTAAAACCCATGTGGACAACGGGCCAATCAGAAAACAAAACAAACTGTGACAAGACTCACGGGCCATGTCCTTCATATTTGCATGTATGGCTACTTTAGGTCATTCATCCGGATCTGGCGAGCAGCTACTTATCAAGACAACACGACTCATATGAAACTCTGAGATCATAAAAAAAGCTCTGAAATCATTAATATGCATGCCTCAGGCTGCGTTTGATAACCCAAATGTTTTCTAATGATATAACAGTGATAACCCCCCCCCCCCCTCTAGTTATTTTAAGCGTGTATTTCACTTACTATGTATGTGGGACGTTTATTTTGAAAACACGAGCCCAAATTTATTAATTTGCCATGTTTATTGGGAAATTTGATGCATATGTTTCAACAAACAGGTGTAGGCTGCTGAATTGTGTCAAATCACTCAGCCCAAATGTCATATGTTCATTCAGAGGTTGATATTAATTCCTGGCTGTGTTTTCTTTGACTGTAGCTTCAAAATACAACACGATACATCTCTATCACTCTGTTTTGTCAAGTTTAATAATAATTTAGCCTTTATCCACGACAGATCTGATGAGTAAAACAGGCTAACGTTTCTCTGATTGGGTTTATAAGAGTCCGTGTTCAGCGTACATCATACTGTGAATGTATATCAATTATTTTTAGACTAAATGTCTTCAGTAAACCATGTACAAATACATACATAAATTGAGATGTAGATTTTATGAAAGTTGCTAATTTTTTTAAAATGTTTATACAACCGATGCACTGCTATCGTTAAATGCAAAACTGTACTATTCTTATGGACTTTTAACATTTGTTAACATACATATTTGAATTCAGCTAATTTAAAACAGATACACCTAAAAACACAAAATAACCTGCCTCCATTTCAGCAGTAAACTGACTTTCCTATGTCCAAATCAATGCTACAAGGTTACACCAAATTGATTATTTGCTTCTTGACCTGTTCACTCCTGTTAGCTCCTGGCTTTTCCTGAACAACAAAAGGATGACTTTGACAGAAGGACTAAGTAAACTGAACCCTGCTGTGTCGGGAGGGTAACTGGGGTGAGCAGACACCTAGCAGGACCAGAATGTTTTGACATTAGCCCCAGTGAACACCCTACATGGGCAACACCCTGTCAGATGCTGTCAAAACGATCCAGGCTCTTTCCGCTTCAGCCCCGATCATACCTACATCTCTAAATCCTGAGACGCTGCTGGGAGGTCTTGTGTTCTCATTTCCCTTTCCTTGTTAGGACTGAGGATGGAGTCTCTTTGGCGCTTATGCATTCCACTGCTAGAGGCACTATAACAAGAGCCAGGAGCCGTTGTGCCCTAATGCCTCACATGCCGCGGACGCTTCTGGATTTATTCCAAGCGACGGCATGCAGGAAAACCTTCAAGACTGTTTTACTCGGACATTACAGCACAGAGTTCACTAGCACAGTCTAAATCCATAAGACAATCACGAATAAAACTGTTTGAGTTACATTACAAATTACAAAATGTTCAAATTATAAAAAAGGTTTTGCATTTTTAAATATTATGCAGACAGACTGACTGATATGTAGAACCAATTGGACCAATAGACCAATGAATGAATTATACAACAAACCGAAGTTACAAAACAATTAACAGACCAATGATGCATTTAACAATTGAAACTACAAACCAGTGATACAAAGCACCAGGAATACAAACCAATGACCAAACAAAACTAAACAATAAACAAAGAAAGTAACGCATGAAAGAAACGATGAACAAATGAGCAGCAAAACAAACCAATTATACTAACAAACAAAACAACAACCACTGATTGGCCATTGTGTTCAAGTACACAACAGAAATGACTGTGATTGGCTGTAAAGGTCATCAGTTCACCTCTCTTCATCTTGTGCAAAGACAGAGGGACATGAAGCGTTTCAAAGCTGCGTAGATCAGCCGATCTATCAGTGGATCACTCATATGTCAGTTTATAGATAGACCAGCTGATCGACATGACTTTGAAAAGCTCCAGCGTCCGTGCATCTAACACATTTTAAATTAAGTTTGTCCAATTAAGAAAATTTGTCAGCATATGTACTAGGGTTGGGCCGATAGACGATGTAATCGTCCATCGCCGATGGCTGATAAACAACACTATGCTGAGCCGGCATCGTGATCCATCGCCCCGCCCCACATCTATATTGATAAATAACTTATTATTTGCATGTCATCTTAATAGCAATAACGGTCTTTTCATGAGCTGTGTTATATTATACTTATAGCTGCTGTTTGCACAAGTGACAGCATTGTGAGGATTAAATACATCGTGAGGATTATACAGTACCTCTCGTGCTTAAAATGTGTAGATTCAGTGGCAAACCCTGTTACCTGTAAACCCTGTCCCACAGACTTTACAGTGAATGGCTTTAGTTATTTTCATAGCGGACTTGAAGCCACTGGAAGTCTTTTATCCACTCTTGGAAAAGTGTAAAAGGTGGATTAACATTCAGCACATGATCACTAATAGGATGTGTAATTATTTAACTTTAGGTGGTTTCTAAAACTAAATCTGTCAGTGTTATTTTCATTCTCTCATCTTCAGCGCGTCACATTTCCGCGGCTGTTGCGTCTGTCATGTGAAGGCAGAAGGCGTTGACTGAGTGATTGACAGCTGATATTAACCAATCCATTCGCGTTCAGTTCTAGCGGAGTGGGCCAATAGGAAGAGCACAAAGGCGGGGCAAGCATTGTAGGCTTTTGTACTTCAGCAAGTTCACATGACAACTGTTTTAATCTGTTCCTGAGCGCTGCGTTTGGTGTCTTTAGGTGCAAAGATGCATCCTGCATAAATGTCTCCTAAATCCGCGAACGCGGTGAGGATTTTGCAGTGAAAACAGGTCGCACGGTAAAAATGTATGCACTAGCACAAATGCTTTCAAATACATATTTTCGGCCGCATAAAATATCAGGCGCAAGTGTGACCAAAACGGTCGAGCTCTAGCAGCTTTACTTGTTATTATGTCCTCATAATAATAATAAAATATGTAAGTTATCATTAATCACAATACAAATTACAGTGAACTCCAAACGAACTCTCGTCTCGTCTTCGCCACCAGCTGTGGGGAAAAGCCATTATGACACAGATCACTTCGCCTGATCATGCCAGAGTCCCGCGGAAAAAAGTGATTGACAGGTGGTAATTTGTGTATAACTTTATTTATTTATGGTTTGGTCATGTTAAAGCAAAGACCATGTGGGTCAGGTAGTGAAAACGATAGGCTACAATTATTAAATTCGTTATGAATTAATTGATATTTAACAACAAAGACCCCCACCCCGCCTACGACGACGATACTATCGTCCATCGCCGATGTTCACATTCGACATCGTACGATGCCAAATTTGTCAACATCGCCCAACCCTAATATGTACATGCGCTATAGTGTTGTCACGATACTGATCTTCGGTACCAATCGGTACTAACATTTTAAAAATCTCCATTTCCCGCTAACATTTGAGTGTTGTTAAGTGCGTTCTTAAACACAGCTGATTTGCCATTGTGTTTACGTGCTCAACATAAATGACTGTGATTGGCTTGGTACCAATGTTCAGTATTGTGACAACACTAACATGCACCTGTGAACGCTTATTATTTTTCTGTTACTACCTCGCAGCCATACAGGCCCAAAGCTGCCGCAATCTAATTTGAATACATAATTGATTCTGAACTTCAGAGAACCGATTCAGAATTGCTAAAGAATGAATCGTGATGCAACTAACCTTTTTTCTCTCACCCTTATTATTTTATCTAACAGAAAATACACAACTACTACAGCACGCTGTAGATTTATCTACCACAAACTACTGTATTTTAAGATATTGGTCCTTCATATCTAACAAAAAAAAACAAAATGTCACGTATACAGTTAAAAAAACAGAAGGCTAGCTCTACTGTAAACTATACAGGAGGATGTGAATGCTGGGAAAGAGAGGAAAAGGAACAGACCCAGTGAGAGACTGGCGGAGAACAATAAACAAACAAAAGGCAGGTCTCACACCCTCACAGGCAGCACGAGTGGGCATGAGTTGAAAGGTTGGACCCCGGGGGTTCACCGAGGGGGCTTTCTAAAGGCAATACCGCAACTGACCTTTACCATTTGGGTTAATATAATTTCCAGGTGTTTACCAAACAAACACAGGCCTCCAATGGCGAGCAAACAAACTGAGAACGGCCGTGAGAAAGGGCAGTTGTTTAGAATTGGGTCAGCGTTCTGGCTTAGACACAATAACCCACATTTCCTTCATTTACAGTGTGATACAGCCCAGATATGACTGCTTCCTAAGTATTTTGCAAAGCGAAATGACCCCTAGTTGGCAGGTTTTACACAGGAATGCACGCTTGTCTGCCAGAACATGTCAAGATCTTGTCATTTTCACTGCTAGAACTTTAACAAGAAGGAAGACCCATCGTTTCATGCTAAAAGCTCACAGCTTGACTGGTTCCACCCCTCCTAATATGGGAAAAGGCCCTTGATAAGTCGGTGCAAGAAAGTGCTGTTTTTTTTCCACACTCACTTCCATGACTTCAGATTTTGGCTTTGGCTGACCTGGATAACATGTATCAGCTGTTAAAACGAGTCAGACAGACGCAAACTCACTCAGCATCTGCTACACTAGACATGAATGTCTGTGATGGATTTTATGGCATTCAGCCCGATGAGAGATAAAGTCTTGTTAATGATAGAAGCTGCAATACACAGTATTTCATGCACTTGCTGTCGATCTTATCAATAACATCTGGAGTCACCATTGTTTAGATCAACATTTCCTCATCCTCGGCAGAGACCAAAGTGGAGGAGACAAGCATGCATTACCATTGAGGTTTTTTTATTGCCTTGAAGCCAGTTGGATTTAAACATGAGGGACGCCCACCTCCTCCACCAGATCCTATTTTTCTCACTAACTCTGGGCCAAAAACATACTCTATCTATGCAACCAAGTAAACACAAGCACTTCTAGCTAAATGTGTCAGCAACTCATATCGCAATCAAGTACACTTTCTCAGCTATGCCGCAGGGGCGCTTTAGTGTAATCTGTTTTCTTACAGCAGCAGTTGCTGAGCAAGATAAATATAAAGTTAATTAAACTGTCAAAATATTTAAAGCTAGCTAAATTACTGCATCACACACCCTCGAGTTAGTTAATGCTAATATAGTTACGAAAAACTCAAAATTGAGAAATATATTGTTTTATTAAACAGTATATTTCTGTGTGTGTTATAAACAATTTACCCGTGCACGTAATTTTTCTTTCATTTATGGCATCATCTTTAAACGAAATATATTAACTTTCCTTTCACTTAACTTACCCTTGCTACAAAATCTCCTCGCTCACATGAGATTGTACTAATTCTCAAATGATCCAGTGTGACAGTAATATTCTATAATAACCTTGTAATTGTGCCAAATTACATTATGTCACTCACTTTGCAAAAAACTAAAACATACTCAATGACATTCTGATGAAACCTATGAAGCAATTTGAATCTTACTATAATTTAAGTTGTAAAAACGAAAAAAACATCCCTGTATAGGTTTCAGGTTGTACAATCACACTGGTGTGATTAGAGCGTTCAGAGGGAACGTTATTAACTGCTAAACTTCAAATCTGACGGCGGTCACTGAGGCACAGAAAGAGTTTCGGACCAGAGTTTGCACAAACCATACCCAAGACCACCTCTTTCAGGCGGACTCGGGTACGGTTTACGAGTTCAGAAGACACGTTCACACTAGCTAAACGACATCAAACAAGTGTGGACCAAGTGTGCTAGTGTAAAAGCCCCCCTAATAATCAACATAGGCCTTTTGATGTTGTTGTTTTTGTGGTTGTTTTTTGTTGTTTATTTGAGTATTGTTTTTGGTTTGATTTTGTATTTTTATTGGTAGGGCCTTTGACATCTGGCTAAGGTACCACCAATAAAAACTAGTTTTGGGGCTAATTTGGATACATTTACGTTTTTTAGGATCTTTGATTACTGTACACCAGGGCTATTCAATTGGCGGCCCGTGGTTTAAACCCATTTGCTCTGTCCCCCAATTAGTGTGACCAAGACATCAAAAATAAATTTAGGTCAGTTGAGAAACGGCCGCTATAGTTATGAAGTGACGTGCATCTGTTCACGAGCTGCAGTTGAAGGCTGCACAGAGCGTGAGTCACCTGACATTAAGCGAGAGGCGCGGGCAGCCAAAAACATTAGGATGTGTTTGTTAAAAAGGCCTTTTGTACAATGCATTGATATCGTTATTAGGAATGCAACAATTAGCCGATTTCACTATTAACTGCACTTTAATTCATCATGATTAGTTAATCATAAAGGCTTCTCTACGCTGCATTTCTGTTGCACGGAACGAAACTGCCGGTATTAATTAAACAAAGTTATGCCACCTGTGTGCAAGTTTAAAGTTCCGAGCTTATACACAGAGGCTAATATGCACGCACACTGGATTAACTATAGCGGCGGGCCGTTCCAATATCACGTCTTTTCCGCGCACAAGTTTGTTATTTCTAATGTAAGAATATATGCCAATATGCGCACGCAAGCGGAGCAACGTGCTCGCGGTTGTCCGGGTGCACGCAGTAGAAAACATTTCACGCTGTAGCGGTGAGTTGCGCGTGTCTTTCAGTACAATGTAAACAAAATATATGTTAGACGAATTTTTATTCAAATCATTATGTATGTATGAACACGGATGATAACAACAGTTAATCTAAATACTTACCTAATATAAAGCATAAATTTACATTAGACGTCATAACCATGAAACCACGATTATTCTTCAGACTATAATCGTACAACCAAATCTATAATTGTTGCATCCATAATTGTTATGCAGTTCAAAACATATGAATGTGTCTGAATGAAGAAGAAGCCTACTTAAGCAATGAACTGTTTTTGTTGTGCTTTGAAATCCAACATTTGAATGTTTGTTAAAAAAAAGCCTATTGTACAATGCACTGATGTTATGTTATGTTGATATTATTTTAATGTAGAAAAAGCCAACGTGGGTGTCTTAAGGAGCAAAAATACAGCATATGGGCTCTTATATGCAGTTGTGTCCTCATATTGCAAGTCATATCTCTCTGGCCCTTCATTTGGAAAGCTTTTCATGAACTGGCCCCCATGACAAACTAATTGAATAGCACTGCTGTACACTGTCCCTTGTTGTGAAAAAAAAACAAAAAACTTAAACTTAAAAGTAATGAAATATCAGACTGTCACATCCTGTCTAACAAGATCGCCCACTTCCAGTGCAGTGCCTATGCATTTGCACACTTGCCTAAGTATGCTTCTGGTGCACACATTCACTGTTTTACAAGGAACCCAACTATTTTGGCTAATGAGCTGTGTTAAGGGTAAGTTATCCTAATTTTAACCCATTTAATGTATCCCATATGACACATCAACCACAAACGACACCAATCTTAAGAGTAATGGAATCTCCTATGGGGGAATCTTAAACAAGGCCATGAGGTAAATTAACCTCCAACCCTTCAGTCCTTTAAAACACCAGAAGTCTTGGCCTGGGACCAAAGGGCTTATTTGAACAATGCTCATCAGCCAGAAGCGAAAAAAGAAAAGAAAAAAAAAAGTTGAGAGTTTATGTAAGCCTTTTGTACGAACACAAATCCTCCTTTTCACGCACATCAATGAGGGTTTAGGAACGGCATAAAGGGTGATTCGGCCTAGCGCCTCGTTTAATTAAAATCTGAATAAAGCAAAAGCATGTTCACGACGGCATACAGCTGCAGGGCGAATGACAAACATGATGAAAGTTTGACAGCAGTTTCGATTTCTGCGGTTCACCTGCTGACAACAACTGAAGGGTAGAAAAAACACATTCACAGGGCAAGACCAGACACAAATAAACATGTGGTGACTGGTTGTTGCGCGCACGCACGGATCTCGACGGCGTAGTTTCGACAGAAAATCGATGGCACAACTCCAAATCTGTCTCGGCTTCTTTAAGGTCAATGGAGGCAAACAGGCGAGGGTCTTTCACAACCTGCCTGCAACACACTGCCTCCTTGTTTCTCTCATTCAGCTCGTTCCTCTATGGGTTTGGACAGCAGCGGGCATCTTTGTAAAAGCAGAATCGCATTGTCCCCCAGAGCCGAACTAATTTCTTCTCCCGCTCGAGCGGTAACCTTCATTCACCGTCAGCTTCTGACGACATGCTGCACTTGAAAGGGAGACTGAAAGGGCCTGTGAGAAAACCGAAGCAGCAGGTAGCTTTGGGTGTTGGAGAATTCGGCCTGTCTGAATTGAGGCTGGTCATTCCAGACAGCATGTGGTCCACACCGCGGAGCTCCAGTCGAGAGTGGGAGAGCTTTTTGAGTTTAACAAGCACCATCTGGCATTCTCAGCTCCTCACAGCAGCCGAGCACACACACATATACACACACACCCTGCTGCACCATCCCGGTTGAATACCTCAACCAACACACACACACTTAAGGCTGAATAAAAGACCTGGACTCCTCAGACTTCGTAAAAATATGACCTTTAACCAGCATCCAGGAGAACTGTGCTTCTCAAGTGGTTTTACAGATGCACATTTCACACTGGACAACAAAAACAGCACAAAAAAAGAAGTAAAAATAATATAATTTCTATTAAATTTAAGCTTAAAGTTAAGTTATTTGATCAAATTAATTTGTGGCAGTCAGACCAAAACATTGGCATGCCATTTTTAAGAGTCAGCTATTTTTGTGTGTTTTAGTCTCATCTGAAACTAAGATGTGTTATGTAGAATACAATGTTATTCTGGTTAAAATGTCTGTATTTGTTTGTTTGTTTGTTTGTTTAGACTTTATTAATACCAAAGGGAAATTCACATGTCACAGCAGAGCTCTCCATACTGAAGATAAATAAAATAAATTACATATATAAAAAGACAATATATTAATAAAATTACATTCATACTGCACATACTTAGTTTCAAATAACGAGCAGACACTAGTCAATATCTAATGCTATTACAATTCAGCATAATTCATCTAGTATGACTTGGGTTATACTGTATAATCTGATCACTGTTGGTAAAAACTACTCCCTGTATCTTTTCCTGTATTTCATTTTATGCATGATTACACAAGTAGCAGCGTTTTTTTACTGCTTTGTTTACCACCATTTTCCCCACACAAAAACACAAACACACACACACACAAAAGCACAGCACCCCATTTCTAGGTCATGACCCCCCCAGAATGTTTGACCTAATCCTAGACCACACAAACAATGGGATTTACAGACACTTTTCTGAATTTTAACATGCAAACTGGCTAACGGCTACATCCCCTTTATGACTACATGAAATTTATTGCACACCACTAGTTGTGCAACAGATCAGAAGATTCATAGTTTCAATGCTATTACCACTTTAACAGATTTAAATCTTGTGTCTGAATGTTTTACAATCACTTGTAACTTTTGTGTCTCAAACAAAAAATATATAGGTCAAACGTTTTAAGCACAATATAGTGATATTCAAGCATTTTAATATTTTCTTATACCTCAAAAATGCACAACAAATTATCAGTTATCAGTAGGGCCAAACAGAATCTGCAGAATTATTTGGCTATTTTTTGCACTGAATTTCTAAAATAAATCTGTGGATTTATGCGGGATGATTTTGGGAGTATCGTAGCTAAAAATGTAATTTAAAAAAAAAAAAAAAAAAAAAAAACGTTTTTAACTTTTATTTATTGTTTACAATGCAAATCCAATGAGATTTTGCAAACAAAGCAAGTCTCTTATATAATATATCAACTAAAAGACAGAAAATATTACTATACAGTACAAACTGTATAGTAAGTAAATTGTATGAACACCTTCATATTAGTCAATAATATTACTGAAATTAATATAAAAACTGAATAAATAAAACATTTACTTGTGTAAACTTGTGTAAATTATCAAAATAGATTCAATGATGGGATACAAATCTGCGTAAATCTGCAAATTTCTGCAGATTCAGTCAGGGCCTATTATCAGTAAAGCCTGATTTATACTTCTGCATCAAGTTATCGGCATGACCCAAGGCACATGCCTTGCACGCTGTCCTGCGTTTATACTTCTGCTCGCTGTTTGTGTTGCTCTGCAATCACACTTCCGAAACGCTAGCTGGCAGTGAGGTTTTTATGTTCCTCTGTGTCGAGTTTCTTCGCTGGTGTTTTGTTTTTTCTGAATGCTACCTTATTGAAGTAGTGGCTTAAACTCGCTCATTTTGAGGTGGGAACCGGGGGACGTGCAACAACTTTAATCATAAGGTAAACACAAACCAAAACTTTCCATCTGGACCTCCTTCACGAGACTCCACACTTGTAAACACACACCAACAGGTTCTCGTGGCTCTCGGTCCCACCCACATTCATCAGAGCTACCAAGCAGACCAATCACAGAGCTTGCACTACGCGCTGTTGCGACATGTAGTAACATTTTTTGAGAGGTTCGCTCCAGTGACGGCCACGGTGAGGGCTATGCGACCACGCGAAGGCTGCGCTGGAGCATAAGCATGTGCTTGACACAGAAGTATAAATCACTATACAGTATATACAAAGTATCTGTAATTTAACCAAAAACATTGTTGTTGATAAATATTAAAAGATACACATATTAATTTAATATGAATATATTCAAAAAATTTTCCCAGAGATGGGTTGCGGCTGGAAGGGCATCCGCTGCGTAAAAATGTGCTGGATAAGTTGGCAGTTCGTTCCGCTGTGGCAACCCCAGATTAATAAAGGGACTAAGCCGACAAGAAAATGAATGAATGAATATTCAAAAATTATTATAAGCAGTGAAAAAGTTAGCTTTTTAAGCCATATAACAACTACTATTCATTTTTCCATGAATTATGATCTACAGATATGTGTTTGCTGATACTGTTTACTTCATGAACTGAATTGAATAAAATAAAATTACATACACTAGACGATAATGGACTATTATGAGCCATTTCACGGAAGCATGTGTCAATAAAATCTGAAGCGCCTGCGACTCTGCACCATCAATGCTTTCAGTAAAACTAATCTCTCAATAAAAAGATATAGAAAGATAGAAAAAGAGAGAGTGTAAACAACTCTTTCACTGCTGAAGGACATCTATCCCACTGACAGTTAAATGTAATTATACTGCAGCCATTCCCCGCATTTCAGAGCTCTTCATCTAACCTCAGAAAAAAGCCTGCTGAGAGCGATCCAGCCTGTTACAAATGTCAAACATACACAAGAGCAACTTACCAAACAAACCCGCATTCTTCCTCCCAGCTCTCACAGATACGAAATCAAGTGCACATTGGCAGTCGTGTCAGGACCGATCAGCTCAATCCCCGGGTTTGGAACGGTTGCCCACCGCCACATCTTCACCACAGAAAAACAGCTGTAAATCCATCCATGTCTGCAGAAATGTCCCCAAGGCCTTGGCTTAACAAACCTACATTCAACACCCTGCCAACACCTGCAAACCACACCCCAATATGTACCTGGCGATGTGTCATTTCTCGCAAACAACATTTAGCTCACCCAATCAATACATTCCCTATGTAGGCCGCAAGCCTGGCTGATATGAAGGATTGGATACTGGTTACTGATTAAGACAAATGTGTGCGGTGAAAAACACAGTTGAGATAATGAGAAAAGCGAAAAAAAGATAAAAGTGCTAGCATATAGAGCTAGAGAACAATTAAAAGAAAGCCAAACCTCATTTCCTCAACCCCCAACATCTCTCCAGACCCTTTTGCCCCGCGAACAAAAGCCTCTAACGACTGGTGCCACTGGCTCAGATTAGCATTTCTATAAAAAGAGGCGGTACCATGAAACTCTAGTTATCGGACCAACACATAAAGCCCTTTCCCCCCTGCTTCTTATGAACTCAACCAGCCCCCCAACCCTATTCAGTCCACCTGCATTGATGCAAAGACCCTCAAAGAGGCATAGAGACCACATCTGAGAGGCTTCTACGTGCTTTTTTTATTCCTCCTGAATCAGTTTTGAGGGTTATAGAAGGGTGAAAGAGAAAGAAGTTTTGAGAGTGACAGAGGTGGAATAATCCCATGTACGAGCCATATGCTGTGGCGCTGTAAATTCGGATGTCCTGTGGCGGCGAGGGCAAGTGGAGGACGACAAGTCTGATACTAACAGAAAGTGACAGAAAAACTCACATATTCCTATTTAAATGCGATGTGATGTGTGTAAAAATCAAGCCAAGTCGGTTGAATTCTGTATAAAGACTGGGCCTCTGAGGGTGATATGTAAACATTATTGTTTGTTTGAGCATACCACTCCGCACAGCAACACCAACAGCCAATGGGTGAAAGTTGGGGGCGGGGATTTGTTTCACTTACCAATAGCAAATGAGAGAAGTGTCTCTTTGAATGGTCTTTCGGTTAGATTTTATTTTTGATGCTAAAAGATTTCACACTTTGTCTTTCATGAGACTGCCAATAAAATGAACTTTAAATATTTTTTACAAATGTAAAAAAATATAAAAAATATATAACATTAACTACTTAAATTTACTTGTATTTATTTAATGACTGTCATTTATGTCAGTAGAAAGGTTTTTATTAATATTTTATATATTTATGTCTGTGTTCTCTCATTAATTTTTATTCTCTGTATTGTATAGCATTCAGGTTTTGTACGTTACAGGAAGTCAGCTAAAGCAATTTATCTTGTACACATAACACTGTATTGCAATTTTTGACTACAGTGAGCAGTGTTGGACAATAACGTATTCCTGGGTGATTTGGCCTAAAATCAAAATCTCGATTAATTGAACATTTTAAATCGATTGCAATTAATGAACGATTATAATTGATTTATTTTATTTTTTTGCCCTCATAGTTCAACGACAAGTTTTGTACTGTGAATATCCTCACATATAACAAGTGAGAGATTTTTGAATGAAGGGTGCGTTATTCATTCATTCATTCATTTTCTTTTCGGCTTAGTCCCTTTATTAATCCGGGGTCGCCACAACGGAATGAACCGCCAACTTATCCAGCACATGTTTTACGCAGCGGATGCCCTTCCAGCTGCAACCCATCTCTGGGAAACATAGACATATACACTCATACACTATGGCCCGTTTAGGTTATTGAATCATTCATTGATCATTGTGTTGTGTAGGTACATTTTTTTTGAGAGGTACGCAGGTATGCGAAGGCTGCGCCGGACCATACGTGTGTGCTTGTAATATCAGATAATATCAGAATAATATAATATGTATAAAACATAATAGAATAAGTATAAATCAGCCTTAACAGAGCGAGGTCATGTGACACCACACACGGTAGGGAAAGTAATTGAAAAAATTGACCTAAAAAAAATTTAGATCGATTATAGGTTCTAATTGTCGATTTCGATTACTTTTAGATTAAATTGCCCTGCCCTACAATAATGTGTTACTAGTGACGGCATTACTACTGTAACGGCATTATTTTTGACAGTAACTAATGCTGTAACATGTTACTTTTAAAGTATATTAACTCCGTTATCTTTACAATATGATGCGTTTGTCCGCTACTTGGTAAGTTAATTAATTTTGGCTGCAGTCTAGCCTACATCTTCCTGTTTACAGTGGTGACGCATTGTGGGATTGGTGGAAACCAACCAACCACCGTAAAGAAGACACGTCACATACGAGTTGGCAGACTGGACAAAAGTCAAGTGAAAGCAGAAAAACAGAATGCGGGTGAGAAAACACAGATTTCTTTAGGATTTTAAAATGGCATCTTTGGATATCATTTCTTCTAGAGATACTGTTGTCTTAAAAACATAAACAAAAATCTTACATATACTGTAGGAACAGTATAGCAGAAAATTTTGGCGATTTTAAAACTTTGACTTTTGATAACGGTTATCGTCCCATGCCTAATTTTTATACTCAAGCTGTGAATCAGAATCAGAATCAGAAAGAGCTTTATTGCCAGGTATGTTCACACATACGAGGGATTTGTTTTCGTGACAGAGCTTCTACAGTGCAACAGAATTACAGACAGGACTAAAAAACAGATAATAAATATATTTTAAAAAGTAGTGCATTCAATATACAAATTGACAAGTGTATGTACAGGTATATTACTATATAAAACATGAAGGAACATGTTTAAGGGTTAAATACAACAACTTTTTTATGCTGAAGCAACTTTAGTTTTGGCTTTTTTGTTTTTGAATACATTATTCAGCTGGTTTATCATCTTAAATAAATTAGTGTTTAAAAACGACTTTTTGTTTAAGTTTGTCTTGCGTTTCAGTTGTGAGAATGCTAATTAATGGCTGTGAAGCCAATTAACAGTGCATTCTCATTGCAGCACAGAAGAGACATTATAAGGGCATGAATGGGAGCATTAAAAATGTTCTTTGGAAAAGTAACTAAAAAATTACTTTTAACACTAATTCATTACTTTTTAGTGTAAATAATCGATAAAGTAATTAAGTTACTTTTTGAATGAAGTAACTAGTAACTGTAACTAGTTACTATTTTTCAGTAACTAGCCCAACCCTGACCCACAAAAAGGTTTTAATTATGTTTAAATACTATATAAACACATGATTACTTTCTCAATAACAAAAATATTAAAACTTTTACTTATAAAAATAAGTAGAAATGATAGATAGAAGGATAGGCAGACAAATAGGAAGACAGAAACATTTAATAGATATAAATTATACATAAACAAACATACATAATGATTAAATGGCAATATTTCATTTCCTATGACCGTGTAAACTTGAGATATTTCATCCATATGCAAGAATTTCTAAGTAATAATATTTACTATGCTGCATCTGTTTTCCTGTGTTTACAGGAAATGTGGAATACAAAGTTTGATCGATGGACCCATACACACAAATTGCAGTGTCAGCTCTACACACACAAACACACAGCGCAACACTGAACAGCTCAAACTTCCTGTCAGAATGGACTGTGTGTCATTAAAATTGCATCTAAACAGACAGCAACGATGGAAAAAAAGATCTCTAAGGCAGCTGGACTGAAACCCTGAGCACACAGCGCTGGACGATAATGCAGTGTGATCGAACCACTGCAACAAATACCCACGATGCCTTGCCTCGCTCTGCCTACAGCTGTGCCAAGTCTCCAGGGGAATATTTACACACCGCTCTGTCAGGCTAACCCAATCTGTTTATACAAGTCCAAATGTAAGGAAAGGACACACAGTCCCAACTTCCTTCTCCCTCACTTTCTCTGTCTCTATAGCATGTCAACTTAATCAATGGCACATTTGAAGCTGCTTCTGTGCACAGTGGTGGTCTGTAGGTCTCCGGGTCTCTAGGGCCTGACTGCTTGTTAGGATCCATGTCTTGCTCTCTCTTTTCCAGACTGCACGGTTCTGTCAAGGCTCTCTAACTCAGCCATCTTCGTTCTCCCTGCAGCCTGGCTAATGTGCTCATGGATCACTGCAGCCGCCTGTGTGCATGCTCCATTGCAAAGTTTCCAACAGTCAAGCCCAGAGCAAGTTCGACTAAGTGAACTGGAGCTACTGGATATGCGAGTGCACTTCAAAACAGACTTAGTTATGGTAGCCTAATGTGATTGGACAAGAGGCGTTTCAAGACTCGGGGAGCACTGTAAACTTTCATTGACCAAAATCAGTCCATTTCTCTAGGTTCGTTTGGCAGGGGTGCATTCATATTACATTTATTCATTTAGCAGATGCTTTTATCTAAAGCGACTTAGAAGTGAGGATAAAAGAAGCACTTTAAATCATCAAAGAGCAGCAGAATATGAATGCCATGAGCAGTCTAAGTTAGTTTAGACTGTTTTTCCTCTTTGCACACAGATAGAAGAGAGTGTGTCCTACTATAAGTTTTCTCATTGAGTTCTCTCATACGTTTTCTCACACTCAAAGTCTCTGTGGGAACCTGATGTGATTTGATAGTTGTAACTGTTTGTATCAAATGCCAAAAAAATCTACCTACAGGTACTAATAAAGTCAACTGAACTGATAATTCCACAAGAGCAAAAGTAAACGATAATAATTGCACAACGTTGTAACAGAAAATAATAATAATAGTAACATTTAACTGATTTATTTATTTATTTTCTGCACTGTGTATTGTTTTGTATGGTGTCATGTTGTAATGTTGCTTCCGACCTCTGGGGGGCACTAGGTTGATTTACACCTGTATAAAGAGCCACTTACCATAGAGTAAGAGAAGTGTTTGGTAGAGTATACACCACATGTATCACTTTTGCTACCGGCCTTCGCATTGTCCATTGTTGAGAACTGTTGCAGTTATCGCTCAATAAAAGGACTGTTTGTATTTTGCTGTACTTGTGCTTCTGTTGGCTTGCTGTGTTCAATTGGAGTTAAACGATACTAAGATTGTCCAACTTCTCTGAGAAAAACATCATCCCACTCAACAGAGGGCAACTGGACGTTTCTCCTACAGGCATCAACGGTTTCTTTCCTAACAGTGTCAGGACATCAAGAAAAAAGGAATTGCATCGCTCTCAAGTGCTAATAACGATAAGTTATCACTAGGCCCACACGGAATCTGCACGCGCAGAATTCCGCAGATTTTTAGCCCATCATTAATTCTGTTTATTTACTTGAGTAAATGTGTGTAAATCTGAATTTATTCAGTATTTTAAATTACACATATTTCACATATTAAGGTTTTAGTTATGAGACTCCCAAAATAATTACGCAGAAATCCGCAGATTTTTACCAAAATTCTCCGCAGAAATTGCAAAAAACATCTGCAGTTCCATCTGGCCCTAGTTATCGCTGACATTATTGAGAGACTTATTTGATTCTGACTTTGGAATGTCTTGCTTTTTGTTGTGATTTAATGTTTTGTGTTTGATAAAACCACACATGTGGGTAAAATAAAATAAGAGAGTTCAAATGCTATAATTTGTTTCAAGAGTGGTAATCAGTCAGCCAAATTTCTGTAGAACCCCTCAAGAGTAATACCAATTCAAGGAGGAGGTGCTGCAACGTTTTCCAATAAGCATTGAGTCTAGGGCTGGGCGATATGGCAAAAACGCAATCTCGCTAATTATTTTCCATATTGATTGATACTGATATTTATTTCAATATAAGTGGTTAATGCTTCCAGATTTAAAAGAGTACCCCAACAATGAC
>LR812529.1:35548434-35632980 GCA_903798195.1 Danio kyathit | reverse complement strand
GTAGCCTACCGTTTAACTGACCCGCATGGTCTTTGTTTTACCCATAACCAAATCATAATAAATACAGATAAGTTAAACACAAATTACCACCTGTCAATCACTTTATCCGCAGGACTCTGGCATGAATAGGCAGAGTGATCTGTGTCGTTATAATGGCGTCGACAAACTTGGTTAAAAGGTTACACAAACCAACAGGAAACCAACCAACAGTATCTGAGGTTTTCGCTAAAATTACTAAGTACAAGCGTGAAAGCGAAAGATGAAGCAGTGTAAAGTGTCAAATTTTTCCAATATCGTGCAGCCCTAATGTCAGTCAAAGTGTTTCAGCAAACTGTTTTTTATCAAGTGTGATTATAATAAATATAATTCATTCATTTTTACCATAAAAGCCTGGCTATATTCACACAATGTTGCTACACAGCTGTGTTTTAAACCCCTTGTAAAGTGATTTTCGCATAATAGGTCCCCTTTAATAAATATTTGTAAACAAATTAACACCCCCAAACCTTTGAATTGTGGTATATATTCAATTTGAGTCTAAAACTTATTTACAAAACTGCTTATACAATCAGATGTGAAAGTATTTGTGATAATGAAAGTTATTCAACTTTCATTATCATTAACATTATAAGCTCAATACATTTAGTTTTAGTAGCATATACCCAATATTTTATGTACTGAGTTGGAAGAAAAACAGTATTCAGGCATTAGGCATGGTCTCAGTTTGTGTTTTCTCTCTATATTTCAGTTTGAGGAAGAAACACTGTATGCATGCTTGGGTTTAAAAACAGTTAGATGGAGCGCAACTGATGAAATGTAACAGGACAGATCACTGGGGTCTTAAAACATGTTTTTAAAAGCTGAACAATTTTTTACTTGCCACATCATCTTAAAAATGCAACGCATCTTTAAAAGGCAGCTGTGCATGCATTTTGAACACCGTTTTAAATATGATTGACATTAGACGTCTCATCGCGTAGCCTAAATCTAAAACCTCTTATTTTATTACCATTTCAATTCAAGATTTTACAAACTGAAGACGGGGTCTAGACTGAAATCATCACTTGCTGGTCAGCGAGTGCAGTTGTTGATGATTAAATCATGCAGGAAACATGAGCGATGAATATTTTAATATTTATTTTAGAAAAGCCTCTCACATTTGGATGTCAAATTGCCAACTGTGGTAAATCCACACGAACCCTTTTAATTTAGTTATGAGCCACGTGGGAAGCCAAATGCTTCAAAAGTGAGATGCAATTTTATTATTGAAGGAACTACTGTGCCAAAATAAAATAATATATATAAAAAATAATAAAAAATAAATTAATATATAATAATTATATATAATATATTGCCATAATAAAATAATATATAACATAAAATAAAACAATTCCTGATCATTAAAAACAATACATAAATAAATAAATATTATTTAATTAATTTATTTATTTACATATTTATTTACGTTTTTATTTATTTATTTATTTTGTGTATTTATTGACGTATTTATTTATTTACATATTTATTCATTCATTTATTATTCATTTCTGGGGTTTTTTACAATGCCAAAATTAAATTATATATTTTACAAGCAAAATTAAAGGACCCCATCTGGTAATCACTGATAAAGTAATGTCTGGTAGTTGAATGGGATGCATGAATCAGACTGGGGAGAATTCTAAAACTGTCTGAGAGTGTGTGCGTGTGTGTGTGTGTGTGTGTATATATATATATATATGTGTGTGTGTGTCTATAGGCTTCAGTGAGCTGAAGCAGCACTCTGCTAGCTGAGTCAGTAAAAGGCATTAGACTCAAGTTAAACACACACTCAACCAAAACACACAACACTGCAGCAGCCTGAAGCGAAACGTCTAAACCGTGTTATTAATCTAACAATAACCTCATCCTCCTTTCGAGTTCAAGAAACAATGCAAGCTTCTCTCAGATATCCCTAAAAAAGCTCATTAACTACATGAAACAGGCCGAACTGGCTGAACCGCAACGCCTGATTGGCTGCGAAGCTCAGCAGCTCATTAGAGCCTGAAAGCTGCACATTCATGCACATTATAGCTGTGTCGAACTCTTCTCCGCTCAATCTCCATCTCGCAACATGATCTGCGACAAATAAACCAATTAACCTTGAACCGAGCAGGTCACTTACCGGCTAATCAATCCCAACGATGGGACACACACACATGCAAACACACACACACACACACACACACACACACACTCGCCGGTACACATGTGACACGTCTGGCTCATAAAAATCCCATCACGGCCGTGACGAAAGTTTTTATAGCAATAATCACGTTATTGAAACATGGTCAATTGAACTGATGGGAGTCAATAAGACCGTAAAGAATGTCGAACATGCGAGAGGTCGAAGACAACAGCTGCCCTTTCATGCTGATGTGAGATTGGTGCTGCGATATGACAAAAAAAACAACAACATCTGGATTAGAAGCTGGTCAGAAACCAGCATTAAAAATCATACAGTCTACTGAGAGAATTCTAAAAATACCAGCCAGGATTCCCGGCATATTTTCTCAGTTACAGAGAAGCATCCAAGAATTTAATCCCTCAATTTCAGGACGACATGTCCAGATTTGCGGTTATTGCTTTCTAAAATAAGAGAATAAAACCAGTAAATCTCTCGAATGTACATAGATTGTGTTTAACAGATAATAAAAGTAGCATATTTTATAGCAGAAAGATCGACACTTTATGAAATATCTGTCAAAGCTTACATATTTCAACTGTTCAGATTAACTCTTAAAACTTGGGGGGACCTATTATGCCCATTTTTACAAGATGTAAAATAAGGCTGCGTCCGAAAACACCTACTGCAGAGTAGATAATGCATTTGAATTAAAACGTACTACTCGGCCGTTAGAAAAGTACATTCCATACAGTATGAATATGAGTAGTATGAATGGAACTCGGACGTACTACATCCGCCATTTTGTCATGGTCATGTGACCTACCTGCGTAAGTTGCGTCGCTTCACTCCTATTCATGAATTCTTTCACGGGACATCATGGGATAGAGCAGCATGCATGGGATGCACACTTCAGAATCTCGACGGAAGTAGTAGGTCATCTGGGTACTTCTCGCATACTGATTTTCAAATTCTATGAATTTGGACATACTACTCGGCTCGCATTCTGTTTTTAGCATACTATATAGTATGGAAGTATCAGACTTCAGACGCAGTCTAAGTTTCCAATGTCTCTAGTGCGTGTATGTGAAGTTTCAGGTTAATATACACCACAAATAATGTTTTCTAACTCTTTGAAATGGCCCCTTTTAGTCTATAATCCTAATTGTGCCATTTTGGTGACTGTTCATTTAAATTTAAATGAGATTGCGCTGCTAGCTTTCTTTTCAATAGGGGCGGAGCTACAAATACCTACATGTATATAGGCATGGGACGATAACCGTTTTCAAGGTATACCGCGGTTTGGAAAAGTCAAGGTTTTCATTCAGCCAAAATTTTCTCTAATACACTTGCTAAGGTGTGTGTAAGATTTTTTTTATTTACATTTTTTTTTAACAACAGCATCTCCAGCAGAGAAGATATCCAAAGATGCCATTTTAAATTGTAAATAAATCTGTGTTTTTGAAACTAATAAAGACAGCAGACGTCACTGATTCATTTTCATTATTTGGCCTGGCACGTTTACTGCTACAAAATATTATAAATGTTTCTCAAAATAAAATATATTGTGTTCAAAGGGGAAAAAACGTTTAGTTTTTTACCCAGATATTTAAAAAGAATATATTTTATAGCAGTAATCACAATACCGTGATACCGTAAAACCGTGATATTTTTATTTTTACCGTCAGAATCTTATACCGGCCCATGCCTACATGTATAGCATAATGGCAGATTCGAAAACAAGACTAACTTCCTATGCTAATGAGGGAGAGATTGTCACTAATGGGCGGGGCTTTGCCCCTCTGATGACGCGTACAAAGGGAGAATGTCAATCAAAGTATTTCTGCAAACTGTTTTTCTGAATTGTGATTATAAAAAAAAAATGAATACATTTTTACCACTAGAAGATAGTTATATTCACAAACTGTTGTAACACAACTATGTTTATTCCTCTTATAAAAGTGTTTTTGCATAATATGCTCCATCAATCTAAGGCTGGGAGATAAAGTTATGCTAATTATGTTATAATTGTTAAAATAAAGTTTCCCTGGATAAAACAATAACATGTTTTGAATAAATACTCAATGTAAAAAGTGGAATAATCTGCTCTGGTCAGTTGAGCCACATGGACCGCTTATCCATTTGGAAAAACATTGAATGTGCTTGTTTGTTTACATGCCAACAATTCTCAAAATGAACAAAGCTCCAAAGACAAGCACTTGAATTAATAGACGTGTTGGACTTGAAGTAGCTCTGCGCTGATGATCGTGTAGGACAATAAAAGTATGTGGAGTTGGCAATCTAATCATTCTCATGTATTTTTTTTAAGTTGTATTGTTTTATTTATTGCCATGTCAGCAACCGAGGCTATTTTCATGGCAAGAACATATCAATAATAAATATGCAGTCAACAAACAAATGAATACATAAATTAAATAAGATTTTTAGCGCTAATACATGATAAAAATTCTAACATTTTTTTGGTGTCACTTTGCTAAAAATGTCCTGAGAGTTCATTTCATAAAAAAAGTCTTCTGGAACCAACAAAAGCAGGACAGTCCAGTAAAAAGTGTTGTACTGTGAGAGGAATTGTGCAGTACAAACATTGAGTGGGGTCTTTAAGCAAAATATAATGGGTTATATGGCTTGTATGTCCAATACGACATCTGGTAAAAATCACTTGATCAAATCTAGTCTTAAAATGTCTTAAAACTCTGTTTGAGATTTCAGGTAGTATTTCATACAGTTTATTATTTTTCAATGCAACCCACGCCTCCACAAATGCCACTTATTTAAAATGTAAACATTGATAAAAGGTCTCATCTCTGAAGGAGGAATTTGGCATTTAATCATTCTCATAGTACATTTTATGGCATATACTTGATCTATACAGTGCTGGTGTAAAACCTTATAACTAATGATTTAGGGTACATTTACACAACAATGATCAGGTTAAAAATGTGAATGCTTTCCCTTTTTCGAAAAAGTTTCACGTCTAAACAAAAACACTTTCAAAATGTTCAGCATTTACAAAAAGATCTGCGAAAAGATCAAAAATACTGTGTTACATATGCCAGGCTAGTATTTGTTGCTCTCAACTTGTCGGTTACCTGTTTACCAATGGATATTAGTTACCATGGATATTACAATGGGTACAATGGATATTAGTGCGAAATAGCCTACTGTAACGTCTGCAATTATATAAAATAAATAAAAAACTGCAACATATATGAACACATACAGACCCTTACGGTCTCCAATATGTTACAAATTACAAAAAAACTACACACAGCATACATTTAGTTCCTATTTGGCTACAAAAACAACACACAACATATAGCCTACAGTCAGTGCAATCTCATCAGTGCCTCTCATCTGTAACTTTAATCTTCACCAGCATATGTAGTCTCTTGTTAGAAAGTAATTTAGTCATTCCAAGTTCATAATAGTCAACAAAGTGATGATAATAGTTTGTTCATGTTTTAGGTTGCTGAAAGAATCATTTGCTCCTTTGTTTTTCTGGCTTCTCCTTTGTTTTTCCATGCGTCACTTTCGCGTTTGTACATTTCTGAAAGGATCGGATGTCGGAAGCACTTCAACAATAATGCACACGTTATTATCATCAGCTTAAGAAGTTCGTGATTTCAAATATAGACGGCGGTGAGAGCAAGCAAAAAAGCAAAATCCTTCGCGCTTTAGACAGGCTCGTAAAACAGACAACAGGACACAGCAGATTTTGTTCTTCTTGGCTTTGTGGCTGTTCATCAAGACGACGACAAAGTTTGTTTGAGCTTGGGTTGACCATGGCTTGTTATTATACGTTTAAATTATTAAGGTGTATTGTCTCGGCTGTGTTTTTATAAAATGGCGCTTCCTTTTTGGTTTCATTCACCTGCTTGTCCACGAGCAAGTGACATATCTCTGTAAACCAATAGCGTTCAGATGCGCATCTAGCTACACCTTTTGGTACCCTTTTGTCATACCAAAACATTGTACGATTTGCTTTTAGGTACCTTTTGACAGTGAAAACGGCTATAAAAGCATACCAAACTGAACCGTACCGTACCACTCAGTAGAAACGGGACATTAGAATATAAAGAAACTTGTGTGATAATTTAAGGGACGAGGCTAATCTTATAATATTTATCATTAAAAATACTGTAGACCATATAAAAGTTGATGTTTGTCATCTATTGAAAATAAAAGAGTAGTTTACAAATTAACTATTTGGTTTTTACAACGTTCAGAGGCAACGATCTAACAAAAAATAATTGAGATTTCACATTTATCGTGATAATTATCAATACTGACTGATATAAACAATCTATTTTCATCTTTTATTTATTTTTTTTTTTGCAATGCCGTCCAACCCTACTTGTGCTTTATGACACCATTTAGGTGTCCAAAATGCATCCGGCGAGGTCTTTGATCCCTCTCAACTCTTTCCGACAAACACAGGGCTGTTATGTTTATTTTAACGTGAGTAGAGCTGATGGAAGAGTCTGGAGGCTGCACCTGCGACTCAAGGCAACACGTGTTTTCTCCTCATCTTTTTTTAATTGCCGACAGTCATTTCCTGCCACCATAATCACACCTATAATTTCCTGCACAAATGTCTCTAATTTTCCAGGTCATAGGGGCTCTTCCAGAAAATGATAAAGTCTAACATCTTATTTCAGTGGTAAACGTTGTAGAAGCATGGGTGAGATTAAAAACAGGGAGAGAGAAAATGAGTGGAAAAGAAAAAAGTCCACATTGTCACCAGTCGAAATTCCCCTTGGCTTCCTATTGAGACATCACTTTCGCTACAGTGGGAAGAAGGAATGCTGGGAGAGACACTAATCCGCTCCTCTTATCTGGCCTTCGGCTCTAGAGGACAACAGGTCAACCATGTCACCCCTGCCAAAAAAAAAAACACCCTAGAAACAACATATTGTCTGGGCTCTGGCCTATGGCTTTGGAGGTCTTACCCAATAGCAAACACAGGTCATCAGATTGTGCACCATCAAGCCTTTTTCAGTTAATCCCTTTGTTTCTTTATGTCCGTCTCTAAATGGTGCTATGGATTATTTCACACAACCGGACAAAACTCTGCCACAGCCTTATGCTACCTGGGTCAATGGTGAGCGTAATGGTGCAAGTACGATAACGCATTAATCCATAAGCGTCATGCAAAACGTGATGTGCCTGAAACACTCTTAACCTTGGTAATCCACTGTAAATCACAGGCTCAAATGGCTTACTGCTTGCAAAAAATTGTGGCAATACCACTCCCATAAAGAAATCCAATGTTTTAGGATTTCATATTTCATATTAACAGGCATTATTGATATTATTATTAATAAAAATAACTAGATCATATTAATGACAAAAACATAGCTTAAAAACTCTCATGTTTTGTAATGCACCATTCTTTTATTTTTTTCAAACAAATGGACTGATTCTGACAACCATACTGCATTCTGATTGTATAATTTCAAAATATTAATAACACCAAAACAAATGCAATTGCGATTTATTGATGCTTGATCTGTTCAATCTCTAGTTCAAATCTGTTTTATGAGATACTGACAAGTTGCTTTAAATATAATATGAGGTTTAATTCAAGACCTTCAAAGGTTAAACCTCTGTGCCACCCAAACAAACAGGGAGGGCTTAAAGATGACCTTGCTGACATCCAGCTGGTTGATTGAAACATATGCAACAGTCCACATTCCAAACCAATGTGGACATGTCTGTTGATGGGATGAGATCAATATGACTGAACAATAGGAAACCCTGAGGCAGGGGCACCTTGACCTCAAGAATAAACCTGTCCATCTGTCCCTGCTGAAGCGGCTGGTAGGAGGTCAAAGGACATGTTGGACCAATCTCACCTTCAGTACACCAGGGGCAAGAAAATTGTTCCAGTTATTATTATTTTTGTCTTGCCACAGCCATATCACCCTGCAGCCCAAGACCGCAGGGCTCGCAAAATCTGGTAGCCCGAAGTCCTGGGCTTGTTGTTTTTTCAGTCAGGCTACCAATATCTATCTACAACTTGCCCGGTGGGCTATCTAGATGGCCCGCCAGGCCTAATGTTGATAGATTTTGGTAGCCAGACTGAAAAAACACTAGCCCTGGGACTTCGAGCTTCCAGATTTTGTGAGTCCTACTCACTGAAGCTAAGCAGGGCTGGGTCTGGTCAGTATCTGGATGGAAGACAGCATGGGAAGAAACTAGGTTGATGTTGAAAGTGGTGTTAGTGAGGGCAGCAGGGGGCGCTCAACCTGCAGTCTCTGTGAGTCCTAATGCCCCAGTATAGTGAAGGGGACACCATACTGTCACTAAGCGCTGTCTTTCGGATGAGCCATTAAACCGAAGTCCTGACTCTCTGTGGTCATTAAAAAAATAAATCCCATGCCACGTCCTCTCGCAAAGAGTAGGGGTGTAACCTCCCAATCATCTCAATCCACCGAATTGGCTCTATCACTGTCTCTCCACTCCATCTATAGCTAGTGTGTGGTGAGCGCACTGGTGCCGTTGTCCTCTGGCATCATCTAAGCCAGGGCTGTACAAACTCTGTCCTGGAGGGCCGGTGTCCTGCTGAGTTTAGCTCCAACTTACTTCAACACATCCCTTGAAGTTTCTAGTATATCTAGTAAGAGCTTGATTAGCTGGTTCAGATGTGTTTGATTAGGGTTGGAGCTAAACTCTCCAGCACACCGGCCCTCCAGGACCGAGTTTGGACACCCCTGATCTAAGCGGATGCTGCACACTGGTGGTGGTATGGAGAGACCCCTGCCCCTCATGATTGTAAAGCACTTTGGGTGTATGGCTATACATGTACACAATAAATGCACTATATAAATACACATTACATTACATATTATATGGTGAAATGTGCGATTTCTGCCACTAAACACAATTGCGAAAGATTGTGTAGTCCTAAAAACTTGTAGATTAAGCCTTCTTTAATAATAATATTAATAAAAATCCAGCAAAAAATTCTCGCCTCACCACATTAAACTAGGACTGAGAAAGAAAAGCATTTACACACTGTAAAAAGTGGAGTTTGTCTTCAAATCCAAAATACATGGATAGAATGGAGCAGGTTGAGTTATTACCTTCTTAGATGAAATGGTTATGATTTATTAAAAGGGCCGCGAGGGCTTGCTGTGCCTGCAGAATTGCAGCAGCACCATCTCCACCGCAACAAACAACAGCTGTTTCTGCTACAAATAGCCTTGCTGATTATGACCAACATATGTAAATTACATCTAGCGGTGTCATGCTAAATCTCTACGGTATATATTTAGTAGTCACATGAGAGATATAGCAGGAGCAGGCTACGGCCACAGCGTAGGACTGCCCGAAAGAGAAACAGTGAGCTAAAGATTGGAGATTATCCGCATCAATGCAGCCAAAGACAATGACCTAAAATATGTTTATTTAAGTGCAATTAGAGCAAAATAGATTCTAACATGGGGAGTCCCGAAGATTACATGCATTTAATCGTCCTTGTACATGCATGACTAACAAACATCCCTACTGCCATGGGAATTACACATCCAGGCCTAGAAAGGAGGAAATGTAGGGCAAAAATAATAAGCTTTCCACTCCACTTACAATGTGGAGGTGGCGCTGTCTAGCATACAACGCACTTAATCATTGCGCAAATACGCTGGAAGAAGCTAATGAGGCAAATACAATGATGCAAAGTCAAGCAGACAGTTGCACCATCCTTCGCCTTGTAAACGCTACACTGGGCATTTTTACTGTCAGTCAAAAAGAGAATGATAACATTGAGCAGAATCCAACTGAACGTATCTGAGCAGTCAAGACAAGCTTGTGACGTGGCGATTCACGGCTGTTGAAGGGTAAACATTGCAAAACAAAGCCTTCACAGATACTGAGCTGTCTTTATCGCGGTCTTCGCTTTGGGACACACCTCCATGACAACCAACACAGGTACAACACAGCCACTGTTCTCTCAACACTTGGCAGGAGCTGTTAACCTTATGCAAGGCCTTATTGTGCACATAATTCATTTTCTCAGCTCCCCGTCAATCATCCGATTAGTCATACCATGTTTCTCCAGGTGGAAGCGAAGAAAGCTGAGAACCAATTACAGACTTGTTAAGAGGTGACATTCTTCAAATTTTCACCCCGAAGGCTTTTTCTGCAATGAAATTAAAAGAAATATCTAATTGTGAAAGTGCTCAGTCTGCTGGTGTTAATGAAAGGCTCAAGGTTTGATCTTTCCACCCACCCAGCGAACAGAGAGATGGGGAAGCGGATGTCTTTGAACACTTCACGTAGATCTATCTGTCCCCATTTATAGTCCCTCTTTGTGGTGGAAACCTCCAAAGAGTCCACTTAGCAAGCGCGAGAGAGTCATATTAGTCCCGCTGAGAACAGAGATCTGGTTCAAAGACAGAGAGAGAAAAAAGCCAGGAGGAGAAGGCCCTGTGTGCGTCAGCCAGCCTCCTAAACCTCCCCCTCTCACAATGACCATAGATGCTTGAATGAGATTCGGTTCAGCCAAAGTGGAACTGTGGAAATCTATCTGCTGATATTTCAATCCGTGCCCCCCAACTCGAAACAAAAGCTTGCACAGAAGTAAACAGCACAAAACCCAATGCAGACTCTGTGCTCCAGTGCTCTAGTTTTCTGTAGCATTTGCCATTTTAAATATTGAGCAGCTTGTCATCCGAGGTTACGCTCACTGAGCAGGTGGAAAGGAAGAGCGAAGATCCCAAAGGAGGCTGGGAACGTACCAGCCTGAGTGAAAAAGCTCGAAATGAAACTATTGTTAATCAGGAAAAGGCATTTGGTGGGGTTGAGACCCAACTGGATGGATGGAAGGGAGTGTTACAGTGTCAGGTGTAGAGGCAGATGGCTCCATGCATCTGATATGGTTTGCCAGCAGCTTCGTTCTCTTTCCCATGGGCCTTTGCATTAGGCAAAAAAGAGGGAATGGTCCAAGATGGCTGAGTTATTATGAGGCTGGGAGCTGCAAGTTGTTAAAAATGATATAAAGATGTTAAATATATGCAAAGCAAGGGATAAAATATAAAGCCAAACTTGTCTTGCTTGAATATACCACAGAGTCAGACTGACTATTAAAAGGAAACGTCAGTAATTGTGTACCTTTATGTGACACCAAAGCTTTGATCTGATCTGCAACAAAAATCAATGGTATCCAAAACAACATGTGCTGTTTTGTGTTCCACAATCTAAGCATGAGGTTGAGCATTTTTGGATGAATTATTCCCTTGAAAAAAGAGAGTGTGTTGAGTTAGGCACAATAAAGAGAAATATGTGGATGTAAAACAAAAAAAACCAATACAGAAGTAATGTGGTAACATAATTACAGAAGCATTAAGGTCCATTAAGGTTTCCAGTACAAGCCTTGGCCTTGCTTCAAATTGCCAGCATTAATACAGCAGGCAATTCCCTCAGTCTCCGTTTCAATGATTTTAAACAATTCTGCTAAAGTCACAAGACTGCAATACAACACCTACACCCTGACCTTTAAGTTCTGAGATAACACAGCCATGCTTCATGGCAAACCCTTAAATGAAACAACAGCACACAGAATCAACACAAACAACTGCTCATAAGCTTGTTTTTCTAGTCTACACAAAGTATTGGATTCAGAAATCCTAGGTGCTAAGGCCAGGTGATTCTGCCAGCAATGTCAGGAAAGTCACTCAAGCAGAAGTGAGAAGGGAAGTCCGAGTTGGCGTCAGCTCTTTAGGGTTGTCTAGTACAATAAAGGATGAAATGGTTTACTGTATATTGACCTGAAAACCGAATACCCAAACCTTCGGGCTGTGGAGGTGTCATAGGAAGACACTCTGTTGTGTCGACACCTTCAAAAAAAAAAAAGAGCTATGAAAGAGAACTGGAGAAGGAAGAAAATATCTGGCATCTCAATGGCCAACAAAAAAAATCTTTTCTTGCAAGACAAAGCTTAGATTGGGGCAAGAAAATGAAAACTACAAATGTCTGAAAAGATTAAAAACTATCCTCACAATATAGTAGCCTTGCTAGATAGTACATTTAGAAAGTTTTTAAAACTAACGTTATAGTTATAATGCTGAATATACAGCAGACAGCTTTAAAGTAATTATATCGTTCATCTTAACAAGAGGATTGTAGGTCATGCAGGGTACTGGAAAAGTGCCAGGATTGGTGGACCGAAGGTAGGACTCGGTGGTCGCATTAAAAAAGTCACTCTCTTTCTCACACAAGGTGTAAAAGTGAACACACATTAAAAATTGAGTATCCGATGTCACTCCCTGCCAAAGTGAAGTATCATTGTTGATGGAGTGGTGCAGTGATCCTTTCCTGTGCCCATGCAGGGAAGCTGAGAAAGGTCTGGCTATTGATTCCTCAGGCAACAGATGGCCATAGCTAATCCCTGTCTGTGTCCATGCATTCTCTCAATGTTACCCATTGGTTAAAAAAAATCCACTCTGTGCATTACTACCAGCAAATGAACAATGTATCCTCTGTCATCATCTTCTAAGACACCACTTCAAAACAACAGATTTCGCTACCAGTATTCATTTCAAAAGCTTTTCATGGTTTCCAGCTGACTACTCAATATATTTTCTTCTTCTGAGAACATAATCTTACAATAAATCAATGAACAAACAGTGTCTCGCATAAATATAAGAGACTATTTTTAGGAGTTTACAGACGGGCAAACAGATTAGGAACTAGAGCATCCGATCTGAGTCTTGAGATAATGAAATACTTCCTTTCCACAAGAAGCAACAGACAAACTCTTTCAGAAAGAGGTCACACTTAGGGCAGGGGCTGTTTAGTCTTCAAATTAAGCCATTTGAGTCTTGTTTCCCCGAGGTGTTCTCAACTCCTGACCTTGATTTGGTAAACTTGAAACATATCCGAACTTATTTCCTTTCCATTATCTGAGAATTATGCAAACTATGCACATAATATGCCCTACCATGCCGGATCTGGGCGCTCAAATATGCCCTTATTGTTTACCATCCCTAGGGAACCAGAGATGCACTGAGAAAACAACTCGCACTGAGAAATCTTCCCATTGAGCCAGACACACACAAACACACGACACCACACACACCGGACTCACAAAGTTGCCTGTGAACAATGAAAAAGGGGAGTAGTCTTCTGATATGCTCGCAAGGGTCAATGGGGTCTCGCAAGAATTAGATAACTCGATCAGCGGTCATTCGAGGACTAGCTCAAACTCAGCTGGATCTAATATAATTTCCCTAAATTACATCGCACTAAACCACTTGAGCAACATCTGCTGATCTTTCCCTAAGATCTCGAGGTTGGTCTAAGGCCCGAGGGATGAGACCAGAGAGCCCAAGTGAAAAGATCCGAGACTTAATTAGCCCTGACCGCACTATGTTGGGACAGCCGAAAAGTCCCACAGGGTTCACATGAAGAGTCCCTCAGTGCTGACAGGTGCCCGCCATGACACAGAGAGAGAGGAAATTAATCCGCTAACACAAACAAATCGCCCTCGGGCCTGTTTTCTGTCAGGGGTAGCGACACAAAGGCCATTGATTTGAACCCTCTGAACACACGGAAAGTGTTTTTGACGGGTACCCTGCTGTCAGACTTTCGGGGTGTTTGACTTCTAATCCACCCTGAGGGGGTTTCAAATGACCACACAAAGCAGCACGACTATTCACTCATTCTCCATATAAAACAGTATATCTCCATTTAAGGGAGAATATGAACATTTCACAAAAACATTCTTGTAGCTGAAACCAACAGGACACAGGTGTGCGTGTTTGTTTCTTAGTTGGCCCCAAACCCTACTCTCAGGAGAAGCGTTTCTGACTAAATTTAGCTAGGCTGAACATGATTACATTGGATTTTTGATAATTAAATTAACTACAAAATATACAGCAATCAGGTGAGCATTCAGAGCCATCTGCACCTCATTTGACATGCAACAAGACATTTGGGTCGGATATCTTTAGTCTTCGACATTTCATTTACATGCCACTCGGTTTCTAACAGATGAGAACAAAGTATTTTTCTGAATTTGAATAATGAATGCACCTAAAACAAAGACGGCGGTGCTACAAAGGGTTTCAGCCTGCAAAGCACACAATCCCCTCCAATTTGGGCATCAAAAACTCCAAACCCAGGAGAGAGAATAAAACCGCAGATTTACTGGGTGGACTGCCAAGATGTTCGAAGCAACAGCTGGCTGCCAAGGTTACTGCTGAAGGAACAACAAAAAAAAACTATTTCTCTTTAAAGCGTTACAAATTAAGCGAGACTAATCCATTTCGGACCGTTGCAAGGCTTTCAACACCATTGAGTAATGAGTACTTTTGGATGATCTCTCTTAGGATGAAGACCAGTGACAGAATGAGCATTAATGCTATTAGATTGAAGATAATCATTTGCAAAGGATATAAAATGGTTTCCTATTGACAAACATAACACTCTAGTTTCAAATTGAAAAGGTATAGAATAAACTGTAGACTATTTGAAAAAATCATAAAGGAAAAGCAAGCTATATGACCTTCTTTCTTCTGTGCGACACAAAAGGAGATATTTTGAAGAATGGCTTTTTTCAAGTAACAACAATCGATGGCAAAGCAACAAAAAGGGTCAAAATCACCATGATATTAACATAAAAATAGTCCACATGACTTTTGTTCTATTTTTCAAGCATTGTGAAGAACTATGATACCTTTGTGTGAGAGGAAAATATCTAATAATCGTTCATGAAGACTGTGACATCAGCCCAGCACTTCCTGGTGAGTTTGTGGGATAAGCAGCAATACTTTAACTCAATGACTTATGTGTTTTCACTACTTTAAACTGCAATAAATCTGAGTTATTCCATACAAAATAGAGGAACAGACTTCTATGAGCAGGCATGGGACAATAACCGTTTTCAAGGTATACTGCGGTTTGGAAAAGTCAAGGTTTTAAAACCGCTAAAATTTTCTGCTATAACGTTCCGACGGTATGTGTAGGATTTTTTAGATACTTTTATATATTTATATACTTATATAGAAGTCAACGATTTCTTCGAATTATTTAGCCTAACATGTTTACTGCTCCAATATATTATAAATGTTTCTCAAAATAAAATATTTTGTGCTCAAAGGGGGAAAAATTGTTGTTTTTTACCCAGACATTTACAAAGAATATATTTTAGAGCAGTAATCACAATACCGTGAAACCGTGATATTTTTATCCAAGGTTATCATACCGTCAGAATCTCTGAGTTAACAACAAGTTGTGTGTATAAATACAATTATTGTAAATATTAAAATCCCCCATGTTGCAAATCTCTCTTTTTTTATCTTAATGGAAAAGCAAAGTGATTGCTGCAAGTGTAGGTATCTTATTTGAATACTTTGCCAATATGAGCATGTATAGCATGAATGTAATCTTGACAGCCTGCTCTGATTCATTACTCATATTTCATGTGAAGCAACTAATGCCGGTTGTTCATAGTGTACGTGGTAGGTCATATATTGTTCAATTAGTTTCATGGAAATTAGTGTTTTGTCATCCTAATCATATGATTTTTAGCTTACTAAGGGAAAAGTAAACCTATTCAGTCAAGGCTAATGATTCGTTCAGGTCAATGCCTAGTCCAATTCACGATTCGGTAGCAGATGAAAGGCCTTTCCTTACACAAAGCTAAACATGAAATGAGAAGACTTTGAATTTGTGCGTATTACTTCTGTGTTTCACTGAAGAAAGAAACCCATATAGGTTTAAAACAAAATGGAGGTAAGCTAAATCAAAAGTTAAAATGGACTAATAAGTTTTAATAAGCAAAAAGAAAATGACAATATAAGATTTCCATGCATAACACAAAACTCGAGTGCACACAAATACAGATATGTTTTGTTTTTATTTTCCCTCATCCCAAAACACTAGATAGCATAAAACTACTAAAATCACACGCTGTCGTGTGCTTTACGCGACGGAACACCGGCTACATCAACACCAAATCATGTTTATCTAAAACAAATGAATGCAATATTTCAACCCGCTTTCACAAAACCATCTATTGTTAAGCAAAAACACACGCGCTGTGGAGCCGGATGGATCTGTATGAACAAAACCCCACACTGAGCTCTGCCGGAGTTCACCTTTAAGAAAGTTTCTTTCGGAACAAGTTCAAATATAAGAAACAGATCCAATTGTAAGTCATCTTACCTCGCCAAGAACAAGACGACAATCCCATTGTATGCGAAAATAATACAACGCAACGATTCCTTCTGTCAACACATGCGTTATTTCCCAAAGAGACGCGCCTTCCACAATAGAAGCGCAACAACTCAACAGATCTCAGGACACAGCGAGCGGCTGACTGACAGCCCCAGCGCAGCAAACCCCGCCTCTTCAGTGCGCTGATTGGCTGTAGCGTAGACGGAGCCCCGCCTTCTACAATAAGGGCGTATAGTTGGCTATCTAACCTGTCAATCATATTCTTTAAAGGTGCTGCTCGGGACATTTGTGCGACTCGTTTATGTCAGGTAAATTGCACATATCGTGTAGATGTAATTAAAAAATATCTTGAATGCAGAATTATATTAAATGTCCATTTTAATGTATGTGTGTTTGTAATTCTCTTTAATTTAGTCCAAGAGATTGCCTCAGGGTAATTTACAAGAGCATAAACACATTATGGCCATTAGATGGAAATTAAACGTGAAAGGGTGAATAAACAAGTTAAATTCTTTGGTTTGGTCACACTACATCCTGGTGGTCATTTAAAAAGCATTTTAAATCTGCTATGGATGAGGCATATTTGCCCTCAAAGCAGTTTTTATCGTGCTTTCACCCATGAAAAAATACATAATTCGCATTTTCTAGTGAGTAAACACATTTAGTGCTATACATCATTTTAATGAGATTTTTTAAAATGTATTTGTTGCCTAGAAGCAACATTATGCAACAGTGGAACGGATGTGATTATAATCAGTGGTGTAAATTAACATTACAAATACTCAAATTACTGTAATTGAGTAGTTTTTTTCAGGAATTGTAATTTTCTAAGTAGTTTTAAAAATGTGTACTTGTACTTTCCCTTGAGTACATTTTTAGTGCCGCATCGGTACTTTTACTCCACTATTTCCCTTCAACCTGCAGTCACTATGGTGACTATGGTGATTGGCTAAAGTAGAAAAATCAGTGATGTAATTCCTGTCCAATCAAATTGCACATAGAAAGTATATCACATCATACTGAACAACCTAAAGACAGGGGCGCTTTATAAATGCAGCAAACCTTTTAGAAGCATTAAAAATTTCCAAGAAGATTTCAAAATCTTTACACCCAATGACCCAGAGGCATTTTATAGACTGCATGTCGACGATGACTGAAATCACTAAACAGTTTTAAACAATCACTAAATGGACTGAACAAGGAATGGAAGGAAGGACTGAATGAAGGACCAAACTAATGAAGGAAGGAAGGACCAAATGAATGAAGGAAGGATTCAAGGAGGGACTGAACAAACTAAGGAAGGAATGAACGAACGAACGAATTAATCAATGAACAAAAGACCTAATGAAGGAATAAACAAAAGTATGAACAAATAAGAGAATGAATGAGCGAACAAATGAAGAGATGAACAATAGAAGGACCAAATGAATGAAGAAAGGATTCAAGGAGGGACTGAACAAACTAAGGAAGGAATGAACGAACGAACGAATGAATCAATAAACAAAAGACCTAATGAAGGAAGGAACAAAAATATGAACGATTAAGCAACTGAATGAGCAAACAAATGAAGAAAGGAATGAAAGAAGGACCAAATGAAAAGGAAGGATTCAAGGAAGGACTGAACAATCTAAGGAAGGAAGGAATGAACAAATGAATGAATGAACAAAGAACCTAATGAAGGAAGGAACAAAAATATGAACGAACGAATGAACGAATGAATGAGTGAATGAATGAGTTAATGAATGAAGAGAGGACCAAAGAAAAGACCAAATGAAGGAAGGATCCAAGAAAGCACTGAACAAACTAAAGAAGGAAGGAATGAATGAACGAACGAATGAATGAATGAATGAATAAACAAAAGACCTGATGAAGGAAGGAACAAAATATGAACAAACAAATGAATGAAGGAAGGAACGAAGGAAGGACCAAATGAATGAAGGAAGGATTCAAGGAAGGACTGAACAAACTAAGAAAGGAATGAATGAATGAACGAATGAATGAACAAAGGACCCAATGAAGGAAGGAACAAAAATATGAATGAACGAATGAATGAAGGGAGGAATGAAGGACGGAACAAATGAATGAAGGAAGGATTCAAGAAAAGACTGAACAAACTAAGGAAGGAAGGAATGAACGAATGATTAAATGAAAAGACCTAATGAAGGAAGGAACAAAATATGAACGAACAAACGAATGAATGAGCAAAGGAATGAAGGGAGGAACGAAGGAAAGACCAAATGAATGAAGGATTCAAGGAAGGACTGAACAAACTAAGGAAGGAAGGAACGAACGAATGAATGAATGAATGAACAAAGGACCTAATGAAATAAGTAACAAAAATATGAACGAACAAACGAATGAATTAATGAGCGAACAAATGAAGGGAGGAACGAAGGAAGAAACAAACAAACGAATGAATAAAGGAAGGACAGAACAAACTAAGGAAGGAAGGAAGGAATGAACAAAGGACCTAATGAAGAAAGAAACAAAAATATAAACGAATGAACGAATGAATTCATGAGCGAACAAATGAAGGGAGGAATGACGGAAGGAACAAATGAATGAAGGAAGGAACAAACGATAGAATAAAGGAAGGACAGAACAAACTAAGGAAGGAAAGAATGAATGAACAAAGGACCTAATGAAGGAAGGAACAAAAATATAAACGAATGAACAAATGAATTCATGAGCGAACAAATGAAGGGAGGAATGACGGAAGGAACAAATGAATGAAGGAAGGAACAAACGAAAGAATAAAGGAAGGACTGAACAAACTAAGGAAGGAAAGAATGAATGAACAAAGGACCTAATGAAGGAAGGAACAAAAATATAAACGAATGAACAAATGAATTCATGAGCGAACAAATGAAGGGAGGAATGACAGAAGTAACAAACAAACTAATGAATAAAGGAAGGACAGAACAAACTAAGGAAGGAAGTAACGAACAAATGAATGAACAAAGGATCTAAAGAAAGAAGGAACAAAAATATGAACAAATGAACGAATGAGCAAACGAATGAAAGGAGGAATGTAGGAAGGAACAAATGAATGAAGAAAGGAATGAACAAACCAATGAATAAAGAAAGGACAGAACAAACAAACAACGAAAGGAAGGTTGGAAGGAACGAACGAATATAGGAAGATCACTAAATGCACTACAGAATGTTACGTTTACACATCCCTGCACAAACTCATCGCATCAACTTTTCACAGTGTAATACTCACTACTCTTGAGTACTCTTTACTCAAATTTTGAGTAACATTTACAACAGATACTTTTACTCTATTTGAACTACATTTTTAGGCAAGTAATGGTACTTTTACTTGAGTATGAATTTTCAGTACTCTTTCCACCACTGATTATAATGGATATGAGTTTGTGTATTTATTAAATTCAGTATTTTAGTGTTTACTTAACAAGTAAGTATGTCAATCAAAATAAATAGTGAGTAATATCACAGTCAAATCTTAACAGTAGTGTTTAATGTAGCATAACTGTTTACTATAATTACATTTTTATATTTTATGTTTACTATAATTACAATTTCAGATTTGGTTTCACAACAAATATTTACACACACTTTTTTACACTTTGATTGATATATTTTTACATTTGTTCACAGTATTCTTTATATCTTTCATAAAAAAATGTCAAAAAGTTGACTTATGATCACACATAAGCCTCATATTATTGGTATGGACAATCAAGTATAATGTCAAGCTATTTTTAGCTCTGATGGGATCTACCCCGTGACACATGTGTCATCATATAGCCTGGCAAGAATCATGTTTCCAAGAGTGTAAAGTGCTTTTTCACTGACCTAAATTTACATGATCTTTACATTAAAGCAGTCAACATATAAATCACACCAACACTGATGCACTTTATTTTGTACAACATATACTGAAAGATGTGAGAATAACAGCACATTATCACACAAATGCATGAATAATCCTTTTAATGGCATAAATGTTCCATGATAGTGATGGACAAAGTGTTTTCTCAGATGTATAGTGATAGCTTGGTTATAAATGTGAGTGTGATTTATATGCAGGCCTTTTCTTGTTATTATTTGCACTGTGAATCAGCAGGATGAGGTCTATGGGCCTGCTGATTGTGTTGTTTGGCTGTAAATAGGTGTGCACAGATGTGCCTTTTTATTGTACACGTTGACCTTTCCTCTGTTTATTAATGCGGGACAAGTGCGCCATCTGGAGGTGGCCCTTGACAATTTTGAATTTATTTTCTTGCATTTTGGATGACATGTATCAACCTTTAAATGTTCGTTGATATATAGAAGAATATAACCAAACTTCAATAATACATGTGCAGCTTATTAAATGTACAGCAGACACAATGGTGAGGTGTCCAAAAGAAACCCATCCATGAAATAATCTTGCCAAAAAGGAAAATGTGACATGGTTACATGTTCAAAACAGCCATCTCATCATCCATGGAGAGGGTGGGAGACCTGTCCCGCCGCACTGGCTTTGATTGATAGCTCTGCAATTAAAAAAAGCAATTAACCTGGCATTAAAAAACGAGACGTAATTGTTTTTCATTATAAATCTGCATGTGTCATATCTTATACTCGTTCAAATACTCATTTTTAAGCACATTTTCTAAGTCTAAAGGGAAATACTGGCCTAATTCTGAAAGCTGTGGTTGGGGCCCAACACAGCTGTCAAACATGGCGATCAATTTCCCAGTGATTCCCATGAGGTATTGCCTTTATTACAGCCTGGAGTATTTGTCGGTGTAATAAAGGCCGTGTCATTTCATGATTAAAAACTGGAGCATAAAAAATATCCAGTGCAATTACAGACTTGCAGTGTTTTTCATTCTTTTCATCAGGTGTCTCCCCAATAAAATGCATACAATTCCAGCAGCGCTTCTATTTGCATAGCCTGGCGCTTCTGTGGGTGTATTGATTGTATATTAGATACGTTATATATCTCATAGTTTGTAAATTAAAATGAAAACGCTGCTCAGTGGAGCACTGAAGAATCATCCAAACAGTTTCCCCCCTCATTTGCACATGCCCAACAGATGGAGCTATTTGCTAATCTCATCATACTTTGGCAGGTCACATAGTCTGGCCACTAATATGAATATGGCACCAGTTAACCATATGACGGTCAATGTTGCCAAAGAACAGCACAACTCCATTGTTTCATAATTTATTCACTATTTATGCTTACCAAATGATGCATTTATATAATAATATTCTGTAAAAACTGTACATTTTAGTTTATTATAAAAAGTAATTTACTTCTGTGATGGCAAAGATGAATTTTCAGCATCATTAATTCTGTTTCCAGTGTCAAATGATCCTTCAGAAATCATTCTAATAGGCCGATATGCCACTAGAAAAATTATATTATAGTATTATATTTGACTACAGAGATGCCCAAACTAGGGCCTGTGGGCCAAAGTTGGCCCGTGGTAACCTTTGATTTGGCCCGCCATCCTATCTGAAAAGAGGGAGAATGATGATGAAGGTTAGGATGAATGCCTTCCTAACATAGATCGTCATTTCTAATTTAACATAACCTTTAATTGTTGAGCTACAAAAAAGCAAACTGAAATTAAATCTGTTAATTAAATATTGTGAATGATTTAGATTTAAAAAAAAAATGTAAATATTGTCACTCGACGGATAGAGGAGAATGCCAAAAGCCAGCAAATTAAGGCAAAGGCTCCATTGTGTTATAAATGGGACTGTTTATGTAGTATAGTATGTACTATCTGTTAATAGTAAAAATTAATTATAAAATGTTAAAAAATACAGATAATTATTAATATGATTAAAGTATTATTTCTATTTATTTTTACATATTAATAAATTAGGAAATCACAATGCCAACTTTTATATAATACAGTTTGTTATATTTACCTTAAGCCCACCACCCTCTGGTCTTTGGTCTTTCATAAGAAAAAGTTTGGGCACCCCTGTTGTACTATAATATACTGTTATAATATACTGTTATATCATTATGTTATATTATAGTATATTATTATTATCATCAATGATGAATATATAATATCTTAATATATTTTGTGAAAACTTAATGCATCCTTGTTAAACAAAATCATAACAAATACGAATTTAAAAAAAAAAAAGAAAAAACTTACTGACCTCTAACATTTGGCATTATACAGGTTCAAATTCTAAATTGTAATTTTAGTAAAGAATAATACAACAAACTATTATAGCCAAGCCAAGCACAAAAAATACAGCAGAGACAATCACTCCAACTGCAATGTTAAGTAATTAAATACATTTTGTGATGTTTTCAGTCAAAATGGCTGGAATGAAATCATAAAAGTAATAATAGCAAAAGATTTGATGGTTTATTCCTTTTTACCAATAGGTGGCGATGTTGGCAAGTTCATGTGGTGTGGTCAGTTCGCATGTTAAGTAAAATACATCTTTTTGCGATTGTATAAATAGCTCAAGATTGTTTCACAATACCAGATCAAAAGAAAATAACATATAGAGGACGAAACCTGCAAAAACAATAAATAAATAAACAAACAAACACATACGCAATATATAAATAAATGAGTAAATAAATCCATCAATTCTTGCATAAATAAAATAATAAATAAGTTTGCAAATAAATAAATAAATAAATGTATATAAAAATCTACAAATTCCTGCATAAATAAATATATAAATAATTAATAGTGAGGGCAGGTAAATTATTAAATTAATTACACGAATGTTGGGGCAATAAGAAAATGCTAAACTGAAACCTGCCTGCACTATTAATTATGTATATATTTATTTATGCAGGAATTTGTAGATTTTATATATTTATTTGCATGTTTATTTATTGTTTTATTTTTGCAGAAATGTATGGATTTATTTACTAATTTATTTATATATTTGCAAATGTAATTATTATTTATTGTTTTTGCAGGTTTCATTCTGCATAATAACCTTCCTTTAAAGATACCAGACAAAACCTGGATATTTTAATTTACTTCTGTAATGGGAAAGTAGAAATTTTACATTAATACTGTCTTTTGTGTCACATGATCCTTCAGAAGTCATTTTAATATGCTGATCTGGCACTAGAGAAATATGCATTATCATCACTGATGAAACCAATTGCTTAATATCTTTTATTGGGATTCACTATTCATAAATCAAATGTTTAAATTTGTAAATAATAATTATCAATGTTATTTATAAATCTTTTGTAACAGTGTAAATGCCTTTACCATCATTATTGTTTAATGCATCCTTGTTAAACAAAAGCATTGATTTATTTGTTAATAAAACTTACTGAGCCCTAACATTTGGCATTATACAGATGCAAATTCCAAATTTTAATTTTAATTACCAATAATACAACACATATAGCCAAGCCAAGTACAAAATAGACAAAATAAATTACAAAGTACAGCAGGGGTGATCAATCCAACTGCAATGTTAAGTAATTAAATATATTGTGTGATGTTTTCAGTCAAAATGGCTGAAAGAAATCATAAAAGTAATAGTTATAATAAGATTTGATGGTTTATCTCTTTTTACCAATAGATGGCGATGTTGGCAAGTTCATGTGGTGTGGTCAGTTTGTGTCAAGTAAAATACATCTCTTTCCCAAAACTAGATCAAAATAAAATAAAATATGGATGAAACCTGCAAAAACAATAAATAAATAAATGCGCAAATATATAAATAAATGAGTAAATAAATCCATAAATTCCTGCATAAATAAAATAAATAAATAAATATGCAAATAAATAAATAAATCTATATAAAAAAATCCATAAATTCCTGCAGAAATAAAATAATAAATAAATATGCAAATACAAAAATAAATGTATATAAAAAATCCACAAATTCCTGCATAAATAAATATATAAATAAATAATAGTGCGGTCAAGTAAATAATGAAATAAATTGCATGAATGTTGGGGCAATAAGAAAATGCTAAACAGAAAGTTTATCTACAACCCCCCCTCAAACGTTCATTCATTCATAGTTGTGTATTTCCTCAGATCAACTTGCTAATGGAAGGGTGTCTGTCAGTCATCAAAAGGCGGTCTTTAAGCCATCATTGTTAGTGCAAAAAAATTGCATTGGATTTTTTTTTACTGGCTTCTGATGATTGACAGATAAACTATCAGTTTAGCATTTTCTTATTCCCCCAACATTCGTTTAATTTATTTAATTATTTATATATTTATTTTTGCAGGAATTTGTGGATTTTATTTATTTATTTATTTATTTATTTGCATGTTTATTTATTTATTGTTTAATTTATGCTGGAATTTATGGATTTATTTACTCATTTACTTATATATTTGCGTATTTATTTATTTATTGTCTTTGAAGGTTTTGTCCTCCATAATAACCTTCCTTTAAACATACCAGACAAAACCTGGATATTTAAATTTATATCTGTGATGGGAAAGTTCAACATTAATCCTGTCTTCAGTGTCATATGATCCTTCAGAAATCATTCTAATAGACTGATATGGCACTAGAAAAATAGGTATTGTTGTCAATAATGAAAACAATTGCTTAATATCTTTGTGTGGAAACTTACAAGTTTTTGTGGTGTGGTCAGTTTGTGTGTCAAGTAAAATACATCTCTTTGCGTTTATATGTAAATTGCTCAAGATTTTTTCACAATAATAGATCAAAAGAAATTAACCTTCCTTCAAAGATACCAGACAATACCTGGACAAAAAACACCATGTTTAAAAGTAAATATGTCTTTTTTTTTACCTTATTACCAAGTGAAAAAGGACCACATTTCTTAACATTCCTGCTAGCAGTTCTATGGGCTGCCATAGAGCAGGGGATGAAATCTAATAGAAACACTTTCTGTGCCTTGGTCTTTAAAAATATCACTAATTCAGTGTCAATAATGAGCCTTTATTTTGAGAATCCCCTCCTACCTGTTTTTTCATCGTGCATAGTTTCCTCAGCATAGTCTGAATGGAGATTTCCCACTCTTCCTCTCCAGATATCTTCCAATTCCTCTTCCTCCTGCTGGAATAGCCAGTGTCCAGGCTGAAGAAGCTCCTCCATGCAGATGTCTGCTTTCTCCGTATCAATAACACACACTGCACAGTCTTGAACACCACAGTTTATAATACGCCCGCTCTTACTGGAGCTCAGGCCATTGGGATTTACCTTCATGTATTTGGACGAGTGGTATAAATGGCCATTCAGGTCTTTTATTTTGGTGTAAACGCTAAAACAGTCGTGATTAAATGATGAGGGACACATAGACCTGCATTGTGTGACTGAAATGGAGCCATTGACCACTGGAGGAGAAACTATATGTTGAGTAGAAGGCAGAAGATCTAGTTCTTCACATTCAACTGATTTAAAAACACTCATGACTGTGCTTTCATGACTTTTGCTTAACTGTTGGGTCTGGACTTCTTCTGTATTTTCCAAATCTTCAATATTTAGTGTATGGAGGGTTGGTTCAGTTTGTTTCATATGAGCCACTGGTTTAATCTCATGTTCTAACTGTGGAGATTGAGTTGTTTGGTCATCATAATCATGGGTAGGTTCAATCTCACCTTTATTTTCCATGTCTAAGACATTTCTGTCGAAGCGCTTGGGAAGACTGAAACTAAGAGTGGATCCTAGTGACAAATAAGAGCAGATGTTTTTAACTGCTCCACTTGAAGTCTTGACAGCATTAGGCAAATAGTCTTTTGGAAAAGGATTGGATTTGTTGTCGATGACAGAATCCACCGGTAACATGTTTCGTTTAATAAAAACCTGAAGTTTGGAGGTTGACTGACTTTCTTCCGCTCTCCGTTTTCCTTCAGGCCAAGTGTTACACCTTCGCCTGAAAATGCTTGGAGGTTTGCCAGACCTTTCCAATCCAAGCGTAGAGTTCCTCCGCAGCTCTTTTTCTTTACTTTTGATCGGCTCGTTCAGCTTGAACAAAGAACATGCCTTGAATCTGTTGTGACTGGAAGCCGTTCCTCCCTCAGGTGTGAGATTTTGCGACAGGAAGGCGGATGAATGATCTGAGGCTGTAAAGTCCTGACCTTCTGTACGTGGTGGGGATATGACCTCTGATACTCGCCCTGGGGGTCTGTAACTATCCGAGACATGCAAATATGTGAACACCTGCCAAAGAAAGGAGAATGCAAACTTTTTTTAGATTGAGTTGAGATGCAACTTACAATTTCATAAAACACAAACCCACAACCATGATGGTGGATGAACTGATTCTGGATTACAAGTTTAATTTTGAATTGATGAAAACAAAATGAGCACAGAATTAGGCTTTGTTGATGTTTTGATCATCAGCCTTCTCTGATGACTCAGTCTTTGATCCTGATTCCTGAGTTCATGAGTACATGCAGGTGAAGGCGGGACATATTTAACAAGCAGCCAACCACATGCCTTGAAACGTAAAGATACAATATTTGTCTTCTCGTAAGAAAGTGAGTGCAATTCACATGCAGACAAAGATTATATATATATATATATATATATATATATATATATATATATATATATATATATATATATATATATATATATATATAAATAACAGCACTCGTACCGCCTCTTAACCATTCACCCTTGTGTATTACTCCGCCCACATACACAGCGACAAGCAGAGGACACGCTACAGTCTGAATAATATTGCAGCTGTTGGATATCATAATGTACCTTTGAGGCTTTTTAGTCAAGAATGGAGTTGTTTAGATTGCAACTATGCAGATTGTTTATACGGATAGCACTTATTTTAAATATTTATAATTTCTGAGTGACAGCATGTCAGCGGCCATTAGTCTATCACTGAGCAGGGCAAAGACGTCCATCCACAAGATGGCGACAGAGACTGCATAATAAACTCAGCGCAACTTCAAACTACAGCTGATCAAATCATTATAAACTGGTAAGTGACTTTCTTAGTCAATCTCTCTCTTTTGTATGTTTTAGTGCTGTATTTATACCATATAATTGTAGTGTGTTGAGTGTGAGATGGGACTCACATATCAGGAGTTTATGTATTTTGTGATGGCCATTCTTTGTATAACCCTGAGTTACTTTTTGGTTGGCCTTCTGTTTGTTTCTAATGAGTCTCCTGTTTTCGTTACTGCAGTTCAGTAAACAGAAAGAAAGGAGAAATGCCCGCATGTGTTTAGCGTTTTTCCTTATCACAAACACAATAGTAATCTGGTAGTTCTGGCGCTGCTTTAGCTTTTTCGGAGTTAATTATTGTGATGTCCCGATTGCAACAAAGAAATACTGGGAAATCTCTGTAGACTGATGGCATTTCATGCCGTTCAGCCTTATAATCTTAAAATGTAAGCAAAATCACCTGTTTTGTCATCACTTCAGACATGCTAGAGAATTATTCAAATACTAGCTGCAGATGTGAATGAATGGCAGAAGAAAATAGTTCCTCATACAAAAGTTCCTCTTACACTGCTACGAGTGTGATATTGCTCATATACAGTTGAAACCAGAAGTTTACATACACTGTATATAAAGGCACATAACCATTTAAAAAAAGTCAGATGTTAATGTGACTAAACTTTTTCTCTTTTAGGTAAGTTAGGATTATCAAATTTGTTTCTGTTATGCTTAATAGCAGAATAATGAGAGAGAGATTTTTTGAGAAATTGTTATAACTTTTCTTGAAAGTCAAGTTTACATACAATAAGATTATTATGCCTCTGAAAAAGCTCAGATGATGGTGTCAAGGTTTTGGAAGTTTCTTATTGGCTAATTGACAACATTTAAGTTAATCGGAGGCACAACTGTAGAATAGTATTTAAGGAAAACCTCAAACACACTGCTTCCTTGTTTGACAACATGGGAAAATCAACAAGCCAGAATCAACAAAAAAGCCAGATTACAATTTGCTAAATTACACTGGGAAAAGAATAATTTTTGGAGACATGTCCTGTGGTCTGATGGAACTAAAATTGAACTGTTTGACCATAATGACCAGTACTACATTTGGAGGACAAAGGGGAAAGCTTACAAGCTTAGGAACATCATCCCAACTTCGAAGTATGGGGGCGGCAGCATCATGTTGTGGGGCTGTTTTGCTGTAGGAGGGACTGGTCCACTTCACAGCATAGATGGCATCATGAAGAAAGAACATTATGTAGAAATACTGAAGTAACATCTCAAGACATCAGCCAGGAAATGAAAACTTGGTCACAAATGGGTCTTCCAAACAGACCATGACCCTAAGCATACTGACAAATTAGTTAAAATGTGCTTTAAGGACAACAGAGTGAATGTTTTGGAGTGGCCATCACAAAGCCCTGATCGCAATCCTATAGAAAATTTGTGGGCAGTTTTTAAAAGCTTGTGCGAGCAAGACAGCCAACAAATCTGACTCACTTACACCAATTCTGTCAGGAAGAATGGGCCAAAATTCCTGCAAACTATTGTGAGAAGCTTGTGGAAGAATACCCAAAACATTTGACCAAAGTTATACAGTTTAAAAGGAAAGCTAAAAAAAACACCAAGGAAATGTGTTTAAACTTTTGACTGTCTAGAAATTAATAAAAAATTCTCAAAATTTTTTTTATCTCATTACTCTGGTATTTAGCAAATGTAAATGATTTAGGTAATCCTAACGGACCTAAAATAGTAAACGTTTAGTATAAAAAAATGGTTATGTTCCTTTTTTTAGAGTGTATGTAAACTTCTGGTTTCAACTGTATATATATTTATATATAGACACACATAATAAAACATATATTCAGCAGGGTGAAAAGAAGATTTCATTCCACTGTGGTGACCTCTGAAAAATCAGGAACTAAGCTGAAGGCAGGTGAGTGAGTGAAAAGAGGAATCCATGAAACAGAATAGCTAAAAGAAAACAGCTTGCTTTATTAGTGCGAGTGAAGTTTTAATGTTTATTTGAATAGTTCATACTGTAAAATGTAGGTAAATAGAAGGTGCATCTCAAAAAGCATACTTGTGCACTATTCTACGCCATTTTGTAGTATTAAATAGTGTAAGTAGTGCATTCACACTGAAAACTAAAAATAATAAGTGCACTTTAAATACCCGGATGATGCACTTATTCAACCAGTAAAATGAAGTGTGGAATGTTAATGGACTTAACGGCTGCTGCTTTGCTCATGTAGCGGAAGGGGTGGAGCTATTGGACGCTCATGTTGGATTATTTTGGATTGTGAAAGCAAAATTTTCCTACGAGAGGGAATATACCATCTCCCAATGGTGAATGCGGTTATACTCATGGCAGGTAATATTTGGTAGTTTGGTCTTATATTTCAATAATTTGGCAACTGTCAAAAGTCATCTGGGAAACGGTTTGAATTTCCGCTTAGTAAAAAAACATTAGTGCTCCATTTGGGACGACACTACATACATACACTATGATGTTGAGTGTGTAAGTGCATAAGTACATAGTGCATAAGTGCATAGTGTATAGTGTGCCATTTGGGCTCACACAGTAAAAAAAGGCAGGGTTCCACAACAAAAATCCTTTTTTGAGTGCATATATGCAATTGATTAAAATATAAATTTATATAAATATAAATCTGTAAATTCACATGTAATTAAAACAATAGTTATTAATCTAAATATCATGTGTCATGGATTACAGACATAATAATTATATAAATGTTTTAAAATAATGATAATAAACAATCTTGTTAAAGTCAGACAATTTAGTCTTTTCATAAGTCATATAGCAGGGGTGTCAAAATCAATTCCTGGAGGGCCGGAGCCCTGCAGAGTTTAGTTCCAGCCCTGCTTCAACACACCTATCTGTAGGTATCAAACAAGCCTAAAGCACTCAATTAGTTTGATCAGGTGTGTTTAATTGGGGTTGGAACTAAACTGTGCAGAGCTCCGGCCCTTCAGGAACTGGCTTTGACACATGTGTCATATAGTGACCTTAATTTGACCTTGATGACCTGGAGTAACATTTTTGTAGCATCAGAGATGTATCACTTTGCTCACAGTTGATTGGTGGAGTCTCAGATTGTGATCGCTAAACCAGAACATAACCTGCCTTTGAGCAGGTTAGTCATCTTACAATGGCAAAAAAGAGTGATTGAAGTCAAGATGCATTCATGGTACCTAAACTAAACAGTTGGTGCAAAACTAATCACAAACTTAACTTGCTAGCCAGCAAATCCGGCTTCGTGGTACAGGCTCTAATTGATAACAGCCCACACGCAGTTGCATTTGAAAAATTGTATGGCTCTTGAATGCATACAGTACATACACAGCTGTGATGGCAATAGCCGTAGCATGACTAATATGATTGCATGCCAAGTTAATAAATCCTATATGGCATGTGCAGGCTTCACAGTGCATTATTACGATACACACCACCAGGAGGCATTTCAAAGCCACGCCATGGAAAATTAATCATGAGGTCATTGTTTTACCACATGGGACAGGATGTACAGAGCAGGGAGAATAATAAGCACATGCATGTCTGGTTTGTGTGCAAGCTTTGAGCTCAGATTGGAATGTGTCTGAAGTTAACACACTTTTTGAAGTCTTACTTACTCTGTGAGTGACTTCAGCTGCCACTTCGTGCCGCAGGTGGCTGTCACTTTGGTTTGTTTCTAGATTGTCGTGTGCTGATTTTTGTCTCCATTCTTGGTTGTTGCTTGGTGATTGAGGGTTTTGGGTTTGATGTATGACTGATACGGGATCAGTGTCTGGTGATAACTGCAGGTTAGATCGGATGACGGACTGCAAATTCTCTGTTAGGTGGTTACAATATGATGATTCAGTGTTACTTAGTCTTGTTTTCTGTTTGCTTGGTGACCGGACTGGTTTCCCTTGGTTTTTGTTTTGCTCAAGATTCCCACAAGATGTCATTTGTTTTGACTTTTTAGTCATGACTGATTCATTCAGCCGTTTGGCCTGAAGCAATTCTTGTGACGGATGTATTTGTGCTGCGTTTTTGTCCTGTGGTTGATGTATGCCTGTCTGGACACTGCTTGTTGGCTCTTCATGCATTTCATTGTTGTTGTTGGGTGACCATTGCTTTGTCACTTGGTTGATGCCTGAAGACTGTTCATCAAAGCTCAAAATGAGACAGATGCTTGAGCCTAGGGATGTCTTTGAAAGACAGGGCTCTTGACTAACCACACTGGACACATCATGCTTTCCAATCTGCTGCTCCAAGTTGTTTTGAGATGGCTGTTTTTCAATAGTGCTTCCTTTGACCTCTCCATTTAAAAAGCAGACAGGACTTTTGAAAGGAACAGCCTAAACAAGGAAACACAGATACACATAAAAATAATTTACATAAATTGTCATTTGCTTGAAATAATATATATATATATATATATATATATATATATATATATATATATATATATATATATATATATATATATATATATATATATATATATATATATATATATATATATATATATATATATATATGTAATATAATATATGAATATATGTAATTCTTAAATTTGAATTTATTCAAGATAAAAACATTTGATTTTTGCACACATCAATTAAAAAAAATACATGATTCTGATTGGTCAGTTAGATTGGTCAGTTAAAGTATTTTGCTGTAATTTCCCTAATAATAAATGAACTATTTAACTGAACTTTGTCTGATGTGTTTGTCTTATATATATACACACACTAGACTATCACTACCTGATAGTCTTGTCATCTATCCAAGTTTTACGAGCAACAAATAATAACTTGACTTCTAGTTAATCGCTCTAGATTACGCTTAATTTACCAAAATAAAATATGATCATGCCTTGATTTTTAATGATTTAATTAGGACAGTAAGGTCTGACTTTGCTTGGACAAAAGTCTTGTCACTTAACAGAAATGATGTACAGTATAGAATATAAAGTCATGGTGCAGTGGGAAAATAATTTATATTGTGTATGACTCCCATGAGCTTGGAGGACTGCATCCATACATCTCTGCAATGACTCAAATAACTTATTAATAAAGTCATCTGGAATGGCAAAGAAAGCGTTCTTGCAGGACTCCCAGAGTTCATCAAGAATCTTTGGATTCATCTTCAATGCCTCCTCATTCATCTTACCCCAGACATGCTCAATAATGTTCACTCTGGTGACTGGGCTGGCCAATCCTGGAGCACCTTGACGTTCTTTGCTTTCAGAAACTTTGATGTGGAGGCTGAAGTATGAGAAGGAGCGCTATCCTGCTGAACAATTTGCCCTCTCCTGTGGTTTGTAATGTAATGGGCAGCACAAATGTCTTGATACCTCAGGCTGTTGATGTTGCCATCCACTCTGCAGATCTCTCGCACGCCCCCATACTGAATGTAACCCCAAACCATGACTTTTCCTTCCCCAAACCTGACTGATTTCTGTGAGAATCTTGGGTTCAAATCTACCTTCTGCCACTTTCCCAAATGATCAACTAGAAGTCAAATTATTATTTGTTGCTCTTAATACTGAGATCGACGACAAGACTTTTGTTAGTTAACAGTTTCCCCCAGTTTGTGATTTATGGGTGTTTTTAATTTATTTTTGCTTTTGGACTGCATTATGGGATTTTGATCTCTCCTCTTTTTTAATTTTTTAAAGTGTAATTAAAGGGCATTTATAGATATTTTAAGTAGTTTGAAGGGATATATTGTCTGGGTTGGTCATGTAAATTACAGTAAAAATGGTAGCTGAGCTGCCAGTAGTTTTCTGTTTTTTTACATACAATATTTCTTAATCAATTTATTTTCAGTAACATCAGTCACTTTAGAGAAAAACTTTCAATATCAAAAGCTGACCATAAATCAAGGTCCTGTTATGCAGTTTGAAAATGAGAACAAACAAACCATTAAACACCATTGAGGAATATATTGCAGACAATTATCAATTAATAGATTTTTTTTACATTATGATCATGACTGTATTATCTATTATATTCATTTGAAATCATATAATTTTTTAATGATGTAAAAAAAAAAATCTAGTAACCTGCTGTTGAACAGGTTCATTTGTTCGCTCTGCTCTCTCATCCTGGTCAAGCTGCTCTCTTTGAGTGTGCCAGTTCACCTGGATCCATCCCAGCATGCTTTGCAACTCATCTGTTCTCTCCTTGATCTAGAGACAGGACGATTACAATAAAGAAAACATCATAACAAACATCCTGCAGATGGACGACGCATATTTAGACAGCTGATATTGCTTTTAGATGACCATGCGGCAACTGTGAGTAAATCAATCACACACTCACAACGTCTTTAAACTGACTCTCATCTTGCATAAGCCGTTGACCAGCTGCAGCCAGTTTGCTAAACTCAGCCAGCTTTGTTTCAATGCTGCGATCAATCTCTGCAACTTCGCTCTCTCTCCAAGCAGCACTGCCAGCAAGAATACAAGATCTGGTGTTCTCTGTCCATGCACTAAAGGACACAGAAAAAGAGACCGTATTAAAATATCACATTAGTCCTAAACTAATACAGTACAATTTAACAAAATCACATATGGAAACACATTTCCAGCTAACGTAACAAATTCCTGCTGAAAAAAAACAACAGAAACCATCACAGAAATACTACAAATACCATTAAAAACCATCAAATTCCATCCATCAAAACCAGTCTAATGTGTTTTGGAAATTATTTCATTAGGATTTATTGGTTTTATAATACCACCAATACCGCCAATAAAAAATACCCATAGTGACCCAAAGAACCATTAGAGTTTCCAATAAAACCAATACAATTTCTATTACAACAATTCAAAACATTACAAATGATATGGCTGTTACATTTTGTTGTTGTTTTAGAGGGGATGAAATATTTAATATGCAAATTAGAAAGACTTCATCTTACATCATGCCAAGATAGCTTTCAAAATAATCCTGAATCTGGTGGAATTTCTCCAGGCGTCCTCTGTTCTCAGCCATATTGCGGCCTACTTCCTCCCAAGCCTGTAGTATCATCTGAACTTCTTCCCTAAGAGGGTCTCTCTGCTCTGGGGGAGGAATCTGTAGCTGGCTGGCTAGTTTCTCCATCTCTCTCACCTCTCCCTCAGTGATATTATAATGAGCCTTTGTGGGACAAAGAATTTATGGTCACACTTTATTTTGATAGTCCGTTTGTTGAATTTAAGTTACATTGCAACTAGTTATCATTAGATTATAAGTAGACTATTAGGTTGGGGTTAGGGTGGGGTTGGGGTTAGGGTTAGTGTAAGTTGACATGTACTTGCAAAGTTTTTTATAGTCAGTTAAATGTCTGTTGAAGGACTGTTAAATGTCAGTGTCAACAGATATTAAGCAGACAGTCTACTGATACTCAAATGGACCATCAAAATAAAGTGTTACCGAATTTATTCATGAGTATGACAAACTGTTAGTGATAGTGTTAGTTAGACCAAATGTACGCATTAATTCACAATTTTTCTATGACTGATGATGCTTTACATGAATTATGAGAGTGTTCAACAGCAAACAATCAGTAAAGTAAAATTAAACAACTGGGTACAAAACCAAACACCCTTCTCACCCATAATTTGAACCAGAACTCACATAGCAAAATTTCTCTGGCCCAGATCTGGCCCACACAATCAGCTTTTGCTTGGCCCACATGCCGCAGAGAATTACGGTACATGATTGGACCAATTCTGGCTTTCATACAAGGGCCAAACATGGCTGAAACTTGGCCCAGATATGGTCCAAGTTAATAACCCATAACTGGCCCTGAACTGGACCAGATATGTTGGTGCGTCATAACTGCAATGAGTTTGATAAGCCCATGAAGCATTTCGCTTTATGGCCACGCTTTTTCTTGAAGTGACCCAATTGGTAGAATTTTTTTTTTCTCAAAAATAATTTAAATGTATTTTAAAGGTGGGTCAAGATAGGCCAAACTTACGTGGCCCACATAGATTTTTTACATCTGGTCCAAATACTACATTAATACAACAGGTGAATGCCTGCTGTGCAAGCTTTTTTGCCAAAGTTGCATGTGGAAAAAGGAAAAATTTATTGCAGAGTGCAGATTGGACAAATTCTAACCAACAAATCCCTTATGAATAATTTAACTCTGTTTAATTTTAGCAACCTAAATTCTTAAGAAGCAGGGTCCATTTTAACTATTGCAGTCAAAGTTTAATTACTGAGGTCTTTTGAATAGTCATTTACAGTATTTACATTCATTTAATTGTTTTCATTGTCTGACCTCTAGGTCATCCTGCTGCTCCTGTAGCCCCTCCAGACCACTGATTTCAGAGTCGCAAAGCATAGCCATATCAGTTTCTGTGTCCAGGATGTCCATACTGAGCTCTGCACAGCGACAGACGTGCTGGTTTATCCGCAGTGTTAGAGTAGATAGCTGAGGAAAGATTGATCTATTATTGCATATATAAAGACAAAAAGTATTCACAACGGACTTTTCACCCCTGGTATTAAGATGTGTTTTTTGTTGTTGAAGTGGACCATGCTGAATACAGGTGTAAGATAGAATGTTTTGAGCTTGATTATGTTCAGAGGGATTGTAGAAACTGCATTCAACTGACTGTGGTAGTGGTTGAATGCATTAAAATAGCCATTGTTCCCACTGACCTAAAATAATTAAATTACATGGGATTTAAACTTGACACCTGTAATTCTAAGTTAAGTTAGAAAGTCATAGAAAGTTCTATAACTTAAACTTATAGAATTTAGCACAAGTCTGTGGATATTAGAAATAAAATCAATGTGTTAATACAGTGCTCAGCATATATAAGTACCCCCCCCCTCCCATATTATATTTGTGCAAGCTATTTATACATTAGATTAGTCAGTACTGAAGCCAAATCTGGAGCTTATCTAACAAAATAACTTACAATAACGGTCCAAAAACTAGTACACCCAAATTTTTTATGCTATGGAAAAATCAAGAGAAAATTGAAAAATTTAGTTGAAATTTTGTAGTTTGTGATTTTTTTTTCAATATTTTTCTTGAATTTAATTGTATTATCTTTCAATTTCTAAATATGTTTGGTGACTAAAATATTATTTTAATGAATATATTTGTTTAATAAATCTGTTTTGTTCAAAAGCGCCAAAATACATTGCCTATATTCAATGAGAAATTATATTTTCTGATTTATTATTATTTAACATATTTAAAATATCATTCATTTATTCCTTTTCCTTCGGCTTAGTCCCTTTATTCATCAGGGGTCGCCACAGCGGAATGTACCGCCAACTTAACCAGCATATGTTTTACACAGTTTGTACCTCAATAACCCTTAAAATTAAATGCCACATGATTTGATTTAAAAACAATCAGAATTAGAATCGGTATTATTGCCAAGTGTGCTTTACACATGCAAGTAATTTGTTTTGGCTACAGAAGCTTCCAGTGTACATAAAGTGACAAGTGACAACACGAGAAAAAAATATATATACAGTTGAAGTCAGAATTATTAGCCCCCCTGAATTATTAGCCTCCCCGAATTATTAGCCTCCCTGTTTATTTTTTCCCCAATTTCTGTTTAACGGAGAGAAAAAATTTTCAACACATTTCTAAACATAATAATTTTAATAACTAATTTCTAATAACTTACTTATTTTATCTTTGCCATGATGACAGTAAATAATATTTGACTAGATATTTTTCAAGACACTTCTATACAGCTTAAAGTGACATTTAAAGGCTTAACTAGGTTAATTAAGTTAACTAGGCAGGTTAGGGTAATTAGGCAAGTTATTGTATAACGATGGTTTGTTCTGTATTCTATCGAAAAAAATATAGCTTAAAGGGGCAAAAAATTTTGACCTTAAAATGGTTTTTAAAAAATTAAAAACGGCTTTTATTCTAGCCAAAATAAAACAAATAAGACTTTCTCCAGAAGAAAAAATATTATCAGACATACTGTGAAAATTTCCTTGCTCTGTTAAACATCATTCGTGAAATATTTAAAAAAGAAGAAAAAATTCAAAGGGGGGCTAATAATTCTGACTTCAACTGTATATATATGAGAAAAGACGACAAACATTAGACAGAGATGCAATCAGACAAAATTAAATGGCAAAAAAACATGGTGTATTTTGTTAATGTTTTAATTTTGTAAATCTGTATTTTTAGGTAACATTAGGAAAATTTATAGTTTACCAATCTGTGTAGCTCATCAGTGGTCTGGTCCTGTTTCTGGAAACTTTCTTGAAGAGTCTGATGGCTCAATATATCCTCTGCCATTTCTGCAGCCTCAGCCATTTCTTCCCTATGCAAGAGTTCAGGAACACCCTAAACCACAAAGCAGATTCACAATAATGTAAGTGCTCCTGTATTTGTTGTTATGGGCAGTAGGAATGTTACTTTTCTTATTTTCTTGTTCTGGTTTGAAATTAATACATGCTCTTAAAACTGCAGTATAAGCTTTTGTTAACCTGACTCATTTTGTGATAACCACTGGGATCCAGAAGTTCAAGAAACTTCTCAAGCATTCCTGAACCGCCTTCCTCTTCATTTTCCGGGGGATGGCAAGAAAGTGTGAGTTCTGAAACCATATGTGCGGCTTTAAATCCAGTCTGTTCTTTTTCCGCTGGTTCTTTCTCATTGTTATCTCCATATTTCCTCTGCAGAGCATCCCAGAGGACCTCCACCTGGCTTAGGAGCTCCTCTATCTTGTGGTCTTGTGTTGACTTTGAGCAGTCATGCTCTTCGTTCTTTATTCAATTTTTGAAATAAGATAAAACGAGACAAGTGAGATCACGTATATATGGCTTTAGTGTATTGTTATGAGAAATCTGTATATTACCATTCCAGTGGATGCTGTCAACTCCATATTGGGTATGAGAAATTCTGTAGAGCTTGTCTGAGCCATCTGGCCAATACAACTGGGAAAACAATAGCTGTTAATCAAACGTTACTCAACAACTGCATCTTAAAATTCATTGTATGAAATGACATCACACATTTACAGATCATTTACTTCATCAGTCATCCTCAGATTTCACTGTGAAATAAAACACTAATTGCACCTCTTCCTATCTTGTTTTTCAGAGATATGGTCCAGCTTAGAACAGCTGCTCTCTGACAATGAGCCTCGACTGCCTTCAGAGCATTCCTCGACTGGACTCCACGTCCCATGAGCCCACAGACCTTGAGAGCACTGCAGAAATACACGTTCAGGAATAATTACATTTAATAATACTGCACATAATTCAGAATATCACAGACACATAGGGTTTTTTGTAAAAACTGCAAAGCTAAACGTGTGTGTGTGTGTGTGTGTGTGTGTGTGTGTGTGTGTGTGTGTGTGTGTGTGTGTGTGTGTGTGTGTGTTTGTGTGTGTGTGTGTGTGAGGGCTTTAACTTTATAACGACATTGTGTGTGAGTCATCGTTGCAGAAAGGCTTGAATTAACTCTACAACTAATATATATATATATATATTTTTTTTAGATTCAACTTTATTGTCATTACACATGTACCAGTACAAGGAAACGAAATGCAGTTTAGGTCTAACCAGGAGTGCAATAGCAGCAAGTGCAGGATACAGGTATAAGTTATAAAGTGCAGTTATAGAAAAACTATGGTGATATCAAATAAATATTCAGAAAGTTCTTTCTGTAGTAAGAGAGATCTGCTTCATTCTTGTCTGTCACTGTGCTGTCTATCTACGTGAGACACTGCAGGTGAAGGCTATGCCCATCAGAGAGATCTGGCTCTGACACGCATGTGGGAACGGTGGGCGGGGAGAACTAGCTCATTTGCATTAAAGGCACAGGCAACAAAAACTGCTTCAATGTCTTAACAGCTCAAATTTCCCAGATTTAAAAAGGTATAATAAATAATCTGATGGGTATTTTGAGCTGAAACTTTACAGACACAAAAATAGTAAAATAGGTTCCCTTTAAAACATCTCAGTATCATCATAGCCTATATTGTTATTTTACTCTAAGCAGTGCCGGTTCGTCCAACAGACAATATAGGCGGTCGTCTAGGGCCCCACGATTCTTGGAGGGCCTCATGAACGCTGCTTTTATATTATATTTACTGTGAACGTGAGCGCGAGGATGATTTGTTTCAATTCACTATAACCTTCCATGTGAAGCTGCTTTGACACAATCTACATTGTATAAGCGCTATACAAATAAAGATGAATTGAATTGAATTGAATTGAATTGATTATCAAGGCGCATTGTGCAATGCGAAAACCCCATTGAACACAATACAATTCACAACCCCCCCCACATTTCATTAAAAGAATAGCTCTGTTTAATTCATACATGACAAATAGCTGAAAATGATAATAAATACACAACAACAGCATGAATAAAAGAGGAAAATAATAGAGACATACTCAGGAGCACCACACTCTATTTTGCATAACACCACCTGCGAACAGCTATTGGGTGAACTAGAATAACGTAACATATTTCTACACAGATTCCACATATCTGTGCTCACAGATATAACTGCTCACGTTGGATATAAAGTTTTAAGTAATATAACGTCACAAGTGTCGTTGCTATTATTAATCTATCTTAATCGAATTTTAATTTGAAATGAAATGGCATCCAAACCAAACGGCATCTTTCAGGAGCCGAAAAAGGAAGAAAAGAAAAGCAGAGGAAGCAAAACAAGCTCAAAGGTATGTTCTGCTATGCATAATACATTATTTAGCAGTGCAGATATAAGACAAGCCAACCCCAAACATATTTCAAAACACTTATAATTCTACCTGCATGTGTGTAAAGGTTTAACCAATTATGTTAAACATCAGAATTTCATTATTTCACATTATGTTCATAAAGGACTGACTCAAACTTGTGGGACATCAAAGGCACTTTATAGTGATAATGACCCTTCCATTAAAACCAATATAATTTCTATTATAACAATTAAAAACATCACAAATTATGTGGCTGTTTAAATTTTGTTGTTGTTTTAAATGATGATTTAGATGAACTATTCAATATGCAAATTAGATCGACTTCATCTTACATCATGCTAATGTTTTCGAAATAATCGTGAATCTGGTGGAATTCCTCCAGGCGTCCTCTGTTTTCAGACATGAACTAGAATAACATAAATTATTCCAACACAGATTCAACATATCTGTGCTCACAGATATAATTGCTCATGTTGGATATAAAGCCAAAAAAGTGTCTTAAAGTCTTCAGTAATATAACGTCACAAGTCGTCACCTTAGTATTATAATGTTCTATCTGACATTTTTGTCAAAATTGAGTTATTGACATATTCTTATTAAATGACAACTTATTTACATTATAGGATGTTTTTTTTTATAAGTTGTTAACATTTTAAGACTTTTTATTTAAAAAAAATTTTACACACATACTTTTTGTTATATGGAATGCAAAATCTTTGAAGCTCAATATCTCAAAATCATTCAGAACGCAGATAGAACCTTATAATTCCAAGGTGACGAAGTGTTGTTGCTATTTTTAATCAATCTTAATCGAATTTTAATTTGAAATGAAATGGCGTCCAAACCAAACGGTATATTTCTGGAGCCGAAAAAGGAAGAAAAGAAAAAACGAGGAAGAAAAGCAAGCTCGAAATAAAGGTATGTTCTGCTATGCATAATACATTATTTAGTAGTACAGATACAGTATAAGGCAAGCCAACCTCAACCACCCGCCCCCCCCCGCTCTTCACATACATCGTGCACCAGACACCCCCCGCTCTTCACATACGTCACGCAACACCCTTATCTATCCCAATTATTTATCCCACTAATTTACCCTGCTGAAAAAAACAGGTTTCTCCCTCATTTGGTCAAAATCGAATCTTACCCACTGTCCAACATATAATGCAAAGTTTTGTTTGCGTAAATCTCTGTGTAAAAACAAGCTAAAATGTCTCCTGCATTTCTAGTTATTTATGCATATATTTGTATGTTATTCATTTACAAAATAATGCATTTGATTCATGTTTAATTTGTCATACTTATATATATATATATATATATATATATATATATATATATATGTATACTTTATTGTTTAAATTAGTGTTTTCTGGCTTGCAAACTTATTTGTTTAAATCTGAGTAAATATTTTTACATATGTATCATAGGTTAATTATGTTACAGTTAATAAAAATGTATACACTTACATATACAATTTTATTTTTAATTTGTGCTTTCTTTTCACTGTTTTCACACCAGTTGGCCCAATTTTTTATTTTTTTATCTCACCTACGGCCCCTTAACCCTACAGACTCTGTGGCAAAACAGGCTTCTACAGAAATCACAATATGACTACTTATAAGTAAGGGTATTTTATTGGATTTGAGGAAGGTCAATTACATTTTCAACGATTTGCAATCATGTTTTTAAGTTTTCATTTTTTCTAACTTTGTAACTAAAAACCAAAGCAACATAACTGTCTAAAGAAGGTCATCTATCACGTTAGATCAGTTCAAAGCCTCTGTGTAAAAGACTGTCTCACCGAAGAGAAATCTCAGACCAATCGACTTTTCTTTGTGGTCTGGAGTGGTCATTTATAATCACTTGCTAACAGAAATTTCTAGAGACGAACCTCAAATCCTCGGAGACGGTTTTGCTCCTCTTTGACGTCTTTTCCCATTACGCTGTGACCCTCGTTTCTAGCAAAGCTCTGTGAGTCAGGGCATGTGGTTAAAGGATCAGCGGGTAAAGTCGATGGGCGTTTGGAAGACACATCTGTCTTCTGGTTCCTGTGAAGCAGAACAAAGCGTTACCTCTAATGGCACCACTGAGGCATCATTACTCTTCAAACAGATCAAGCATATCATGATATTTCATCATCATTTCAGACCATAAGAGTCACGACTGTAAATCTTTAACGCTAACAACTTGCAGACTGAAAATATAAAAATATGCACAGAACACCAACACCATATCTCTGTTGGTTATGTAATCCTGGATGAATTTTTGCAGCGATTGTTTTGAGTTGGCAGGATATGCGAACAATGATGTCATCTCCCTCTTGTCTGGTTAGCTCATAGTTTCAGGAAAGGTGTGTTTGCAGAGCTAGTGATAGAGGACTTGTTGAGAGAGCCAAAAAGCAATGTAACTGGCTCTGTCGACACAGAAAACGTCGCCTGTGGGTTGCGTTTCAAAAAAAATTGCGGTAACACTTTACAATAACAGTACATGAATAATGATTTAATAATATGTAAACGAAACATTACTTTACTATGAATTAATGATGAGGTAAGGCACACACTAATCATGAACTCACTTTAACTACAACTTGAGTCACGTGTGAATACCGGCTACCTTTACTTGTTAGTTCATGTTGTTAATTAACATATTAATTAACATTTAAGTTTAAAATAAATGTAACGAACACAAACTCATTAGCTGTTAATGTATAATTATGTCATGACTTTACTTGGAGGGGCACATTATCATTAATTCATCCTTAACTACTCATGAACTCCTGTCTTTAAACTGTTCATATTGATGTTGAACACTTTTCTATTCCTATTCAGTGTACATCCATTAGACTATACATAATTAATTTCGTTTGTTATGCGCAAAGATTTGTTTTAAAACTATTTATAAATTCAGTTTTAATTTCCAGCAAACGAATAAATGAACAATAATAACGAAGTGTGGTCAAAAAACTAAGTTATACCCAAATACACATACTATGCCCCTAATGGTCTAAAAGCTGACAGGTGAGCAAATCTAAGCTTGTTTTTAATCAAATAAATATGCATATAATAAATAATACTGCTAATAATAATAACATTATACAAAAGCAATATGTCATGAATTTAATCCTTTAATTCTTTTTCATTGGTAAAAATATTTGCGTATTGCTCTACATCCTGTGTGTATTGAGCAATGTTTAAGCAAGGTGCACATCTAACGTGCTCTGCGCTGGACTTTAGACCTCCTTTTATCTGGTCTATTAAACAGTCTATTCCAGTTTCTCAAAATAGCAACGCGCCTCAACACACCTCCTTTTTTAGACCAGAACGCCTATGGGCGCACATATGAGCGCAAATGCATTTGCTATTTAAACAGCGTGGTGCAAAACATCAAAATGACTCTTCCGTCGAGCTGAAACTAGCAAACAAAAATTGCGTTGCACCTTGCGCCGGGTGTTTGATAGGGCCCTATGAGTTCATGATGGTTTAATTAAGCATAAACTAATGTGGTAATTAATACATTAATTAACTAACACACATGTACCAACAAGTAATTAAGGTAGTCGTTATTCCAACACGGCAATTCGTAACTTTTTGATTTAGTGGCTAATTCGTATGAATTCATACGATCTAATTCGTGCAAATTAGTACGATTTGCTCATCACCCAATGACGGTTGGGGTTAGGGGTGAGGTTAGGTGCCACGCCTCCTTTTTAAAAATCTTACATTTTCGTACGACAGTTTTTAACTTAGCCACAAAACTGACAAAATGTAAAATACTTACGTTTCCTCGTGAGATCAGGCTGGTTATTCACATGAACTCATGTGACTCATGTTGTAGTTAAAGTTAGTTCATAGTTAGCGCATACATTAATTCATCAAGTTCATATTAAAGTAGGGGAGAGAGGGGACGAATGTAAATATAACAGGCATAAATAACAGTGTTACTTTTCTCCCAACAGGAACTGATTTACTTTTAAACTCAGACATTTTAAACTTAAGCATGTGTTATTGCACCTAATAACCTGTAGATTGATCATTAGTGTGACACAAGAAAAAAGAAACACAACTTGTAAGAAGGGAAAAATATCCACTACAATCATTTACACTTAAAAACAGAGATTTGGAGCTAACTGTGGGACACAGCCCCAAAATCAGCTGATATTTGGCAGCTCTATCAAGGGTTGCATGCTGAATGTGCTGTTATAGCCAGGAAGTCAAATGTTGTCAGGGCTTTGAGAAAATCAATTTGTTACTTTCGTCCCACAATACTTTCATCCCCGCTCTCCCCTAATGTTTAGTTTACATATTAACACATCATTATTCATGTACTGTTATTGTAAAGCGTTACTAAAATTGTAAAAAAAAAAACAGCAGAATAGACAGAATGATAAAAAAACGGTTATTCTGAGATGATGAGATGAGATGTTCTACCTATAACATTTAGTGACATCAACATAGGCTGCTGCATGTTAAACCCAATTACATAAAAATATTCATAGTATGTGATATTTGTGTGGGTTTCAGTTGGTTCTATATTTTATTGTTAATTTAGTCATCTTAAATCATGGTCTCTTTTTAAAAGCATTGGTCTAAAGCAAGGGTGCCCAAACCTTTTCTTATGAGGGCCAAAAACCAAACTTGATTGAGGGCTGTGAGCCGAAGATAAATATATCAAGCTGTATTGTATACTAATGTATACAATTTGCCATGGATAGTTTTCTCATTCATTTCTAAAATAAACAGAAAACATCACTTTAATCATATTAATTAATGCCTTATATATATATTCTTTTGCATTTTATAATGAACTTAATATAATGTAAACATAAGAATTCCATTTGGAGTTTAATGCCGAATACACTAGTTTAGCTGCATTTGCCTTTGCCTTGATTTGCTCATTGAGGACTTCTGAATTGTGGTCTATCCGTTGAGCTACAGTATGTTTATTTTAAAAATAAAATCATTTATAACATTCAATTGAAATATTTAATTCAAGTTTATCTTTTGTAGCTCAAAAATTAAACTAACAAACAAAAGGTTACGCTAAATTAGAAATGACTGTATTAAAGGCATTAACTCCAACCCTCCCTAAAATTCTCCCTCTCTTCTCAGATGGGATGACGGGTCAAATCAAGGTCACACTTTATTTTGATGGTCTGTTTGTTGAATTTAGGTTATATTGCATCTACATGCCAGCTAATTCTCATTAGATTATAAGTAGACTGTTAGGTTAGGGTTAGTGTAAGTTGACATGTACTTGCAAAGTTTCTTATAGTCTGTTAAATGTCTGTTGAAGGAGCAGATAATAAGCAGACAGTCTACTAATACTCAAATGGACCATCAAAATAAAGTGTTACCCAAATCAAAGGTTACCATGAGCCAACTTCGGCCTACGGGCCCTAGTTTGAGCATCTCTGGTCTAAAGGTTTTGAATCAAAAAGTTGTTTTGTATAGGCATAATATAAATAGCTTATATATAAAATGTAATAATATGTGTTTTAATAAAATTTTATAAACACTAAAAGAGAATTTTCAAATGAACTAAAATTCACAAAACTCTAATTCTGATTTCATAGGGGTTATAATCTGGGTTTATTGTACTTTGAGTTGCTGTTTTAAGCTTACTCTGTTTACTGTTAAGTCTAAAGTATAGTTAATTTAGCATGCATAGATAACCAAAAAGTACATTCTTTAACTGCATGCACAAAATGAATCCTTGTCCATTGTCTTTAGTTTTTCTTCTACAAAATGTACTCATTTAAATATAAGTTACAGATATCTTTTAACCACTTAAAGAAATAGTTCACACAAAAATGAAAATTCTGCCATCATTTACTCGTCCTCCACTTGTTCTAAACCTTTATGAGTTACTTTCTTCTGTTAAACACTAAAGAAGATGTTTTGAAGAATGCTGGAAACCTGTAACCATCGACTTCTATCTGTTTTCGCTACTATGGAAGTCAATGGTTACAGATTTTCAGTTTTCTTCAAAACATATTCTTTTGTGTGAACTATCCCTTTAAATAAAATCATAAGCATGAGCCTATACTGCTTTTGCTTTTTCAGTAGTTTGTTGTTGTTCTTGTTTTGTCCTCTCTATTTCTGACTGGAAATCAATGGCCTGGCTCAGTTTTGGCACCTCGTAGTGAAAAAACTATTCAATGCACATAGCAAACGGACTTAGTCCAAATCTGGCCTCATTATGGCACTGCTGACGTGTTGCCGGCACTGGCATGCATAATGTCAGCCGAATGTGGGCCATGCATGGCAATGATGGCACTGCATGCATGACGGCAAACTACATTTGGGCCAGTTGTGGATGGGAGGTGTGTGGCCCAGATCAGTGTAACAATTGTTCACATTGTTTAGGTAACATTAGGCTGTGTTATGGCTCAGTTTTTGGGGTTTATGGTTAAAGTATAAACTTATAGCCACATAGCAAATGGTCTTGGCCCAAATGTGGCCTCATTATGGCACTGCTGGCGTGTTGCCGGCACTGGCATGCATAATGTCAGCCGAATGTGGGGCATGCATGGCAATGATGGCACTGCATGCATGACAGTAAACTACATTTGGGCCAGTTGTGGATGGGAGGTATGTGGCCAGATCAGTGTAGCGATTGTTCACATTGTTTAGGTAACATTAGGCTGGGTTATGGCTCAGTTTTTGGGGTTTCTGGTTAAAGTATAAACTTATAGCTGAGAATCGGTACCAATAATAAACCTGTTTTGGCCCAGTTCAGAGCCAGTTAAGGGTGATAAAATGGCTGAGATTCAGGCTGGGTTTGCCCCATGTGTGGCCCTTGTCTTTAATCCAGTTATGGGCCACTTCAGGACCATCATTCTCTGCGGTACTTGGGCAGAGAGAAAAGTTATGGTGTGGCCCGGAGCTGGGCCACAAAACACTTGCTATGTGGGTAGCTAAGAATCGGTACCAATAATAAACCTATTTTGGCCCAGTTCAGGGCCAGTTAAGGGTGATAAATTGCAGATTCAGGCCGGTTATGGCTCATGTTTGGCCCTTGTCTTGGTAATACTTTATTTTGATGGTCCATTTGAGAATTAGTAGACTGTCTGCTTAATATCTGTTGATACTGACATTTAACAGTCCTTCAACAGACATTTAACTGACAGTAAGAAACTGTGCAAGTACATGTCAACTTACACTAACCTCAACCCTAAACCCAACCTAACAGTCTACTTATAATCTAATGAGAATAAATTGACATGTAGATGCAATGTAACTTATATTCAACTAACGGACCATCGAAATAAAGTGTGACCCTTGTCTTTAATCCAGTTATGGGCCGAGGGAAAACTTATTGTGTGGCCTGGAGCTGGGCCAGAAAACATTTGCTATGTGGGATGTGCGAGCTGCACATGCATGATGAGGCTACCCACATAGCAAACGGACTTGGCCCAAATGTGGCCTCATTATGGCACTGCTGGTGTGTTGCCGGCACTTGCATGCATAATGTCAGCCGAATGTGGGCCATGCATGGCAATGATAGCACTGCATGCATGAAGGCAAACTACATTTGGGCCAGTTGTGGATGGGAGGTGTGTGGCCCAGATCAGTGTAGCAATTGTTCACATTGTTTAGGTAACATTAGGCTGGGTTATGTTGACATGGTTAACTTATAGCTAAGAATTGGTACCAATAATAAACCTGTTTTGGCCCAGTTCAGGGCCAGTTACGGGTAATAAATTGGCTGACATTTGGGCCGGTTATGGCCCATGTGTGGACCTGGTCTTTAATCCAGTTATGGGCCACTTCAGGACCGTCATTCTTTGCGGTACTTGGGCCGAGGGAAAAGTTATTAAGTGGCCCGGAGCTGGGCCAGAAAATATTTGCTTTGTGGGTAAATTATACTTTGGTTTCTTGTGTGTACTTTATCATGCATACACAGTCGAAGATGCCATTTTTCAAAGTATACTCCCTCTTGCACACTAAAACAATACATCTTTGTTTAAAATACTTTTCCTCACCTAAAAAGTGCTTAGCCATGTAAACGCAACAATGTATGACATTACATGTTATGAAATGTAACAATTAGGGCATCTATTGTTTTGTTTCTGTTGTTGTTTGATCCTTTTTTTCATGGAACTGTACCATGAAGCTGGATTAGCTGGCTAGCCAGTTAAGATTAAGTTAAATTGGCATAAATCTTTGGTTTTAGGAAACGTGAGGGTAGCTCAGCTCAGCTCAAATGCTCCAAAATACCATGACAACAAATTGTGATTAAAGTTGAGCTGTTTCTTCTTACCTAAACTGTATCATGTTACCCATGATTGGTGCTAGACTGAAACTTAACTGGCTAGCCAGCTAATCCAGCTTCATGGTACAGACCCCAGCTGTGAAACAATAGAACAGATTCAGTGTTGACACCTTGTGGACAAACTGAGTAGTGCAAATAAATTCAAAGTTCATGTTTGAGCTAAGGGTGGCGCAGTGGGTAGCGCAGTCGCCTCACAGCAAAAAGGTCGCTGGTTCAAGCCTCGGCTGGGTCCGTTGGCATTTCTGTGTGGAGTTTGCATGTTGCGGTGGGTTTCCTCCGGGTGCTCCGGTTTCCCTCACAGTCCAAAGACATGCACTATAGGTGAATTGAATAAGATAAAGTGTCCGTAGTGTATGAGTGTGAATGAGAGTGTATGGGTGTTTCCCAGTGATGGGTTGCAGCTGGAAGGGCATCCGCTGCGTAAAAACATGTGCTGGATATGTGTCAGTTTATTCCGCTGTGGCGACTCCTGATTAATAAAGGGACTAAGTCGAAAAGAAAATGAAATGAATGAATGTTTGAGCTTGTGTTCGTTTTGAATTCTGTCACACTTTGGGTTTTAGAAAAATCAGGCTGTTGACACAAGTATAACCTAGTGTACACATAAAAATGTAAGTATATTTAAGGCTTTAGTCTGAATTTGTTGCTGATTTTATGTTTCTTTAATATTTATGACCAACTTTCAGGCAGTCATTTTTCATCAGTTCCTTCCCCAGTAGGGGCACATTCTTCCAGCTGCGCTTTCACAGAGTACCTGTCTCCTAACTTCATACCATACATATGAGCTATTTCTCACCATCTGCATCAGAAGTGAGGCTAAATCTTAAATTTTCACCTTTTCTTTCTCAGTCGTTCCTGGGCTGTCACTCAGCTGTCCCTCTGTATCTCTTCTACTTTCAGAAGTCATACTAAGCAAAGGTCACTGAGTATCCAATCTTATTTCCATGACGGTTTGGGTATTTGTGGAATTCTGCATCTAAAGCTGTTGACTGATCTGTGATAACAGCCATGATCCAATGTGATGTTTAGTAACTGAGAGGGGTGACGTAAACTCAGCCACTAATTACAGCTTCCTTTAATGGTGCTGGCGGGGTTTTAACCAGACATGCATGGTTAAGTAGGAAAATAATCTCAAAATCACTCTGGCGCACAAATATTTTCGTAAGCTCTAAGTGATATTTGTCCTGCAGGATACTTAAAACAGAATCACACTTTAAAAGGACTGAATAGAAACACACTGCATAAACTAGGACATATTAAAACTAGAAATGTAAAGCTTGTAGACAAACTTTACGGTGGCTTGAGAAAGTCCAAAAGTATAAATAATGGAAGTAGTTTGTAATAAGTTTGGGCGTCACAGTGGCGCAGTGGGTAGCACGATCACCTTGCAAGAAGCAAGAAGGTTGCTGGTTCGACCCCCAGCTGAGTCAGGTGACATTCCTGTGTGTTTGCATGTTCACCCCGTGTTGTCGTGGGTTTCCTCCGGGTGCTCCGGTTTCCCCCACAGTCTAAAGACGTGCTCTATAGGTGAACTGGTTAAGCTAAATTGTCCATAATGTATGTGTGTGAATGAGAGTGTATGGGTGTTTCCCAGTGCTGGGTTGAGGCTGGAAGGGCGTCCGCTGTGAAAAACATATGCTGAATAAGTTGGGGGTTCATTCCGCTGTGGCGACCCCTGATAAATAAAGGGACATAGATGTTGGCATAGATAGATGAGTACATATAGGTTAGCATGTTTCTAGTATGAATTGGCATGTTTCTTGCTAAGTGGTTGATAGGGTGTTCTGAGTAATTGCTAAGGAGTTGCTAGGTGGTTTATAGGGTGTTCTGAGTGGTTGCTAAGGCGTTGCTAGGGTGTTCTGAGTCCTTGCCAAGGTGTTGCTAGGTGGTTGCTAGTGTGTTCTGACTGAGTGGTTGCTAGGCGGTTGCTAAGGCGTTGCTAGGGTGTTTTGACTGGTTGTTAAGGCGTTGCTAGGCAGTTGCTAAGGTGTTCTGAGTGGTTGCTAGGGTATTACAGGTAGTTGTTAAGGTGTTGCTAGGGTATTCTGAGTGGTTGCTAGCTGATTGCTAATTTGTTGCTATGCGGTTGCTAGGGTGTTCTGAGTAGTTGAAAAGGCATTGTTAAGGTGTTTATGTTGTTGCTAAGGCGTTGCTACACGGTTGCTAGGTTGTTCTGATTAGTTGCAAAGGCATTGTTAGGGTGTTTTATGTGGTTGCTAAGGCGTTGCTACACGGTTGCTAGGTTGTTCTAAGTGCTTGCTAAGGAGGTTGCTAGGGGGTTGCTTGAGTGTTCTGAGTAGTTGCTAAGGCGGTTGCTAAGGGGTTCTGAGTTGTTGCTAGGTGGTTGCTATGGTGTTTTTGGTCGTTGCTAAGGTGTTGCTAGAGTGTTGCTAGGGTGTTGCTAAGGTGTTGCTAGGTAGTTGCTAGGGTGTTTTAGGTGGGTGCTAAGGTGTTCTGAGTGGTTGATAGGCAGTTGCTAATATGTTACTATGGTATTCTGGGTGGTTACTAAGACACTGCTAGGGTGTTCTAGGCGATTGCTAAGGTGTTTCTAGGTGGTTGTTAGGGTGTTCTAGGTGGTTACTAAGGTGTTGCTAGGCGGTTGCTAAAGTGTTCTAAGTGGTTGCTTAGGTGTTGCTAGGCGGTTACTAAGGTGTTCTGAGTGGTTGCTAGACAGTTGCTAACATAAATATAACCATAAAAATTGTTCTAGTGTGAATTAGCATGTTGCTAGCATGAATTTAGTATGAATTAGCATGTTGCTAGTATGTTTAAAGTATGAATTAGCATGTTGCTAATATGTTTATAGTATTAATTAGCATGTTGCTAGTATGTTCATTGTATGAATTAGCATGTTGCTATTATGTTCATAGGATGAATTAGCATGTTGCTAGTATGTTCATAGTATGAATTAGCATGTTGCTAGTATGTTCATAGTATGAATTAGCATGTTGCTAGTATGTTCATAGTATGAATTAGCATGTTGCTAGTATGTTCATAGGATGAATTAGCATGTTGCTAGTATGGATTAGTATATTGCTAGCATGAATTGGTTTGTTGTTAGTATGTCCAATGTAAAGTCAATGGCAGTTTTTTTTTTTTACAATAGAAGTCTATGGGACAGTTGTTAGGGTGCCGTAAGTGGTTGCTAGGGTATGGTTAGTAAGTTGAAAGGTCATCAGTGATTAGCAGATTGGTAGTCTGAGTTAAATAAGCCCAACCTTAAGTCTGTATGACAGTCTGGCGCAAAGTTATGAGGTCGCAAATTTTGGTCAAATGTTAGGTCAATGGGACTTTTTCTGAATTTTCTGAGTCAGTTTCTGGAAAACCCTAGGTCGGATCAGTTGGAACAGATAAAGCAACTTAATTCAGTAGTTTGTAGGTTTGGAGTTAGTTTGGTGGTTGTAGTATGAACAGTCTAGGAGGAGATGCGTTATTAATATAGTCTAAGAAGAAGAAGAAGATGGAAGAAGAAGAATAAGTTGATGTAGTATAACAGTATATTGCTTTCTCAAGCCACCATAATCAGTTCAATGTGTTAGAAACCAAATCACAGCAATTGCATGGAATCAACATCTATAATATATGGTTTAAATCTCTTAATAGGCCAATATCAGAATTACACAACTCGGAATCAGTTAAGTTCGGAATTAAATATGTAGCAACGACATCAAAACAACTTGTACCGTTTGTGGTCTAAGACTCAGTATCAAAATACAAGACCATAACATTACATCACGAAGCCACATGTCAAGTCAACTCCTGCATGACAATCACGGATTGCATTTCAGAATGATGTCATTTACTATTGCAAGCTTTAAATACAAGGCCACGGTTCCCAAGTATTTTGTTTACAATTGTTTTTCGTGTTCACATGAGGACAATGGGAGTAAGGAGACTCTCGTTTACCAGAGAAACTCCTGGAGAAGTGCCCAGTTCTCCTTCACCTCGGCCTGTTTGCATGTAACTCTTCTGGCCAGGGTTGGGTGGAGAGTTGACAGGCGAGACGCACACTCATTCAGCATCTGGAAAGAGAGTTGTCCAGGGAGGGGTGGGGTCAGGGAAGAAGGAAATGACATCATTCATTTGGAGTTCATTTGCTACAGTTCTGAGAGAAAAAAATAAAAATCTCGCCCGACTAATACAACAGGCTACTATTTGCTTGAGTGAGGAATCATGCATTAAAAATAACAAGTGATTTGGTCGGGATCACATGTTTTCATGTTCTCAATTACACAAGAAGACAGAATTTCCTCTAATAGATTGACTTACGTTGATCTGACAGGCAATTTCTCTTGTCTCTTTGTCGCTTTTTTGGATCTCGCCTGCCAATACACAGCTCCTCTGCAAAGAAATTATTCCTGAATAAGGACTTTTGTCAAAATTATGAAGTATAAAGACTGTTCTCTAAATGCCACTCTTAAATGATGAAGATGAACAAATTACTTAACCTAAAAATAACCATGTTTTATCTTATGGCTTGTTTTCACTGAGCTATACAGTTCGATACAGTACAGTACTCATTTATTTCTGTTTCCATTGTCAGAAGTACACTGCAATAAATTGCTGTTAAATTTACAGTACTATTGGCAATTTTGGTTGCCAGTTATACTGTAAAATTTACAGGTGTACTGTAAATTAACAATTACAAGTGTGCTGTTTTACAGTAATACTGTAAAAATCTCCAGTGATACTGTAAAATTTACAGGTGTACCGTAAATTAACAATTACAAGTGTGCTGTTTTACAGTAATACTGTAAAAATCTCCAGGGATACTGTAAATTTTACAGCAACTTCTTACAGTATACCAAAATAGTGAACCATAGCATACCACTATTTTCAGCCCCTTTGGTAATGGTTCCTAGCAAAACAGTATGGTACCAAAAGGGTGAAGCTAGACTTGCTGATGAATGCTATTAGTTTATAGAGAATGATCACCAGCGCAGGCAACAAGTCTGGGGAATGACAACACAGGAAGCACCATTTTCAAATACACACACAAAAATACAGTCTTCTTCTATTTGTAAATAGCCATCTTGTTGTAATTGCTCAGTCATTCATTCATTCATTTTCTTTTTGGCTTACTCCCTTTATTAATCAGGGGTCGCCACAGCGGAATGAACCACCAACTTATCCAGCATATGTTTTACACAGCAGATGCCCTTCCAGCTGCAACCCACTGGGAAACATCCAAACACACTCATTCACACACATACACTTTGGACAATTTAGTTTATCCAATTCACCTATAGCGCATGTTTTTTGACTGTGGGGGAAACTGGAGCACCCGGAGGAGAACATGCAAACTCCACACAGTAATGCCAACTGACCCAGCCGAGTCTCGAACCTCGACCTTCTTGCTGTGAGGCAACAGCACTACCCACTTTGCCACCACACCACCCTTGTTGTAATTGTAAATAACCATATTCAAACAAAGCTCTCGTCTCGTCTTCTGGCCACATGCCAAGAAGCAAAAACAGGACCTGCTGTATGTCCTCCATTGTTGTTTATGAGGCCGTTCACATGCCTCATCTAAAAAAAGCATGACTCGCTAGGCTTCCTCTCTCTATTTATGTCCACTTGCCGTGAGTTAACATTTGAAATAATGAACTGTAAAAATAATGTGAACGGTCTGTACGGCATTCATGTTCAAGCGAGAATGATGTTGATTGTAACTTTTTGGCATACACCAAGTACCAAGAAAGGGTACTATTAGCAGTAAAAACACAAGCCTGATCAGAATCATTACGGTAATGTACTGTACTATACCTCTCAGTGGAAGTAAGCCATTAGTGTGAAGAACAATAATAAACTGAAGATGTTTTTCTCTATAAATACCCTTTTTGTGCATTTGAAAGGTTCCATGGATGTTAAATTTCTTTACTACGCGGCTGTCTGAAATACTCGATTCTGACTGGTCAGTGGTGCCATTCCAAAGTTATTCCCAAATAACAACCGCTAAATAACACAAGCTCATCTGGGAACTTTGATTCAACTTGACTGTCACTGAATAGGCCTACATTCATATCCATATACTTACATCTAATTTTATATGTATCTGCTTGTCTGTCACGCTGCTGTTTTTGACTGTTTGCCGATGTCTTGTGAATGAATAATACGTAAGTTAGCATATGCTTCATTCAATCAGTCTAGCTTCTGTTAGCTTTGCGTTTTTGACTGTTTGGCACCATCTTGTGACTGAATAATGTGCAGGTTAGTGTATTCTCCGTCAGCTTTACTCAGATGGTTTTGTTTCTGTCAGCTTTGCATTTAATAAAAAAATTGATAAACTATTATGGCGCAGAACAATGTTTTGTGTCTAATTTTGATGTTTTGTGGAAGGTAGCTATGTATAAAGTACATCTAGGATGGTTGTTTTTGCAGAATAAAGTCCTATACAACAGCCCTTTGCTTCACGTCGGGCTGCCAATAAGCCTGTCAGGCTTTATTTATAATAACAACCTTCTGGACTTTATCCCTAACTTGTAGATCCATGGATGCCTTGAAAGATCAATGTTTTGTTTTTTGTTACCTTGCAGTTAATGGCACCAATGATGCTGTCGGCTTGTTGGTAAAACGAAGAGACATCTAGAGCCAACATGAGATCTTGATGGTAATCCCTTAGTAGTGACCTCAACTTCAGCCACCTGCAGAGAAGCCAAACATTTTGTATCATAAAAAAGTGTAATAATGCTCAAAGCTCCATAGTGCTATATGAAATCTTACGATTTGTCTGCGTGGTCCCTCTGGGATTGCCTTTTATGAAATGTTTCCAATCCTAAATCTACAGCATCTGTGTTCTTCAGAAGAGGTCTTTCTGGTTCTTCCTGGCATTAAAAGTGAACATGAGGTAATGGTTCTTCTAGACACATTAATAAACAAAACAGAAGTATCTTTACATTGCATTTAACCTGCATCAAGTCCAGACTCGTAGTAAGCTGGATGAGAGAGTTCTCAATGTCTTTGAGGTCTCTTCTCTGGCTGTGAGCCCTGTCCTCGGGTTGATCGTGGGGGAAGGCGGACATGCTGTAATCGTAATGCAGGTTCCTCATTTTCCTTCCTTTAGCCCATGGATCAGACTGCAAAAGTATATAAATGTTAAAAACTGCACTGAGAAAAGACTTGGTGTAGAAAAAATTCTCACTCACAGATTGCAAGTCAATTTCAAAATTCCACCCACCGTCCAAAGTTAATTGACTACTCCAAAGTAGCATCTTAAGACAAACTCTTAGCCAGCATATCTCAGCACATTCACAAGCAGGGGAGTTCTCGAGACCTACCTGAGCTGAAACTCCCCTCTCGCCCTTCAAACGAGAGGGAGCCCCGGGCTCGAGGATATTCTGAGCTCAGGGCTCTCACCCGGGACAGCATGCCAAATGCGCTTTATTATCAATCATCAGCTAAGTGTGAACTCTTCAATTGCCGATTAACACAGTTAACATACATTTGTGACATTTTGAAATAAGAAGACTGAAGCAGTATATACTTGTAAAATGTCCTACAGTAATTCTTATATTTACATTACATTTGTTGTTACACAATGAACTAAACATGAAATATTTTGAATAAACATAGAATAAACAAAATAATGGGGCGACACGGTGGCTCAGTGGTTAGCACTGTTGCCTCACAGCAAGAAGGTCACTGGTTCGAGTCTCGGCTGGGTCAGTTGGCGTTTCTGTGTGGAGTTTGCATGTTCTCTCCATGTTGGCATGGGTTTCCTCCGGGTGCTCCAGTTTCCCCCACAGTCAAAAACCATGCGCTATAGATCAATTGAAGAAACTAAATTGTCCTTAGTGTCCTTAGTGTATGTGTGTGAATGAGTGTGTTTGGATGTTTCCCAGTGGGTTGCAGATGGAAGGGCATCTGCTGTGTAAAACATATGCTGAATAAGTTGGCGGTTCATTCTGCTGTGGCGACCCCAGATTAATTAAGGGACTAAGCCGAAAAGAAAATGAATGAATGAAAGACTGAAACAGTATATTCTTGTAAAATGTACTCCAGTAATTTTGATATTTACTTTACATTTGTAGTTACACAATGAACTTAAACATGAAATATTAAAATGGAACACAGAATAAACTCAATAATATTGTTTTCCTTATGCTAAGTACATTTTTGAAACATTAAAATAAACATTTACTTAACATGAAATTTTTTTGATATGGAATTTAAAGTGACAATAAAAATATGTCAATACTATTTTATTGCAAAAATCACTGCAATGATTTTTGTTTTATGTTTGATTTACAATGCTGAATCCTTTTTTTTTTTACAGTGTAAATATTATTATTTTCTTTTAAAAAGTTCTATAATCATTCATTTTTGTTGTATTCACTTCTTTGAAAAAATCAATTTTACAGTGTTTTGTTTTATTTTTATTCCGGATATACATATATTTATTTAGATTTAGATTTATTTACAGAATAATATTTCTAAAGGAGCTGTTAACATGAAATTGAACCAAATTTTGGTAAAAACCCAAACATACAAACATAAAAATAAAACAAAACAAAAAAAAATCTGAAAATTTGTTATGCGTCACAACAATGAAATGACACAGGAAGAAAATACTGAACTACTGAAATGTATTTAATACTTTATATAAAAGGCTTTTAAGGTGATGGCAGCTTAAAGAAACCTCTTATAATGGAAAATGAAGTCACATGCATTGCTCAGGTGTGAGTTTTTTACAGACTTCAATAAGAGTGTAAAAATCTTGATGCTTCTGTGGGTCTCTTCTATCAAATCTGCGCTTTATTTGGTATTTTCTATTGGATTTGAGTCAGGTAATTGGCTGGGCCATTCTACAGCTTGATTTTCTTTCTCTGAAAGTATTTGAGAGTTTTCTTGGCTGTGTTTTGGATCATTGTCTTGCTGAAATGACCCTGGTTTCATCTTCATCATCCTGGTAATGTAGATGTTGGAGTGAAGCAGCTGCGATTAAATCACAATGACGAAAGGCAGAGGGTTGGCAAAGAACAACTGAGAGATTTCAGCTGCTGTCTGAGCTTTCACTGCCTTTCTACACCTCCCTTTATTCATGTGTTCAATACTTTTTTCCTGTGTCATTTCAATTTATTACACATAACTTAATTTGTAAACTATTAGATTTGTTTTGTCATATATTGATTCATTTGGTTGTTATCAACATCTGGTGAAAATTTCAAGTCAACAGCACTTTTAGAAATATGTTTTCTGAAAAAATGGTGACGTGTTCAATATACGTATATATAGTTCTCAATTATTTAACATTTATGGTTTTTGTAAATAAATCAAATAATCAAATATGACTGTAGTACATTTTACAGGAGAATACTATTTCAGACTTTCTTTAAAAAATCTCCATGTTTAATTCAGCATGCTACTTTCCTTTACGATGTATCTAATTATAAAATCTACTAGCCTTTTTAGAAAAAAAAGACATCTTCCCCATTTTTATTTTTACTGTGCGCCAGTGACCTCACACTTTTGACCAACAGACCATTTCTCATCTTGTAAATCTTCCAAAAGGTCTTACATCATTTATATTCCAGCAACTAATTCGACTTCCATGCCAAGTTCTGGTTCTTTTGCACTTTCTCAGCTGTTAGGCAATAAAATCATGTTGTTTGTTTGGGTACACGAAGTTCAGATTAAAGACCGAATCGATCTGAAAAGACTGCTTACAAGATGACGTGCCAAAACATTTTCTTCAGCAATATCAAATATCTCCTCAGCGAACAGCTCATGTTTATGCACCTGTGTTTAGGACACCCGGGGGATTTTTACAATGTATTTTAGAGCGTAAAACACAATAATACCAGGATCTCAGTATGTTGGCCCACCAACAATACATGAGCCTGAAGCAAGGTGTGGTGCTTCCAAATAATGATATCATCCATTAGCCGTGGTGCTTTATGATGCAGACTTGTCTTGAGCAATCCCATACAGAAATCTGATATATAGCCATATATGAATATATAAATAAAATTGGTCCCACTTTACAATAAGGAATAATCATAGTTCAACATTTATTAATGCATTAATTAAATCCAAATTCATGCACACACATAGCGGACAAACACACACAGCATGCACGTTTAACTTTGCACTGTTTTTGCACGGCAAAGGTGACAGGATACAAGTTAATATCCACTGCTGTATGGATATCCATTATGTTAATGTACAAAATAAACCTGATTTAACGTCCACAAACTGGGATTGATGCATCTTCTTTTATAATTGTACTGACACGTGGTTGTGGTGATAAAGACTGTAAAATCGGTGTGATTCATTACAAACATGCACTGTTTTAAAAACGTTTTAAACTTGTAAAACTCATTCTTGATCACATTTGATGATTGATGATCACATCACAGAGAGCTGAACAGATCTTTTAATCCCACGTCCTACCTTGTTGATATGATTATATGTGTTACTACGGAGACATGTTAATATGTGGCTGTCAATCAATTCAGTGGGCGGGGAAATGCACTCCTACGTCACATTGTGGTGGGCCTCAAAATGGGAGGGATTTGGATCCTATTTTAACAACAGGAAATTTTAAAAAAAAGAGACCTATTGTGTTTATACACACAGTTTTGTCCAAACAGCTTACATAAGGTGATTTTCATCATAGGTGCCCTTTAAGTTGAATAGTATCTTGAAAAATATCTAGTCAAATATTATGTACTGTCATCATGGGAAATATAAAATAAATCAGTTATTAGAAATTAGAAAACTATTGTGTTTAGAAATGTGTTACGTTAAACAAAAAATGAGGAAAAAAATATACTGGGCGGGTAATAATTCAGGAAAGCTAATAATTCTGACTATATATATAATTTTCATTTTTTAATGTTTTATGTAATTAGCATATATAATTTGCCATATGTATTAGATATCTAATTCTAAATCCTTTTAACAGCTTGCAAACCACACTTTGCCCTTCAACATTTATAGTGCATTTAACCACTTACACAAAAAAGAGGAATTAAGCATAAGTTGAGGAATAATTTGGCACTTATTTAGCCACAAATTGCATTAGAGCCAATGGTTTAACCATTATCTGGCATCTTAAGTGTAGTTGTGCCATCATTTTAGTCTTAGATCCTTTCTCTGTGATCCAGTTTGGAACCACTTCCCTTTTTTTTTTTGTGGAAATTACCAGTTCATCTGTGCTGTGGGCTTGTGTAATGAGGGGCCTGGCTATGACCTCATCTCAAAGAGCACAGTGTGCAAAACTGTAATAATCCACACTTTTTTCAACTTTTTCTTCCTCTCACAATAAGACAATGTGTTCTTGTTATATTCGCTGGAGCATGAAGCTGCATTTCTAGCTTTGCAGTGGGAAACGTTGTGTTTATGTAGAGTTTGCATGGGCAGACGGGAACTGTAACAATGTAACAAACAGCTCATAAAAAACAGCGAGAGACTGAGAGAATAACAAATATGGAGCTGCGCTGAGTTCTGCTGGTTTGCGATGCTTGTGAAAAATATGTTGTTATGCAGCAGCTAACAGAAAATGCTTTTAATTGGAAATCGTGGGGTTGCTGTTGTAATTTTTATTAATTCTGTTTAGTTAGTTTGTTTTTGTTTGTCAGTGTGTGTATACTAACAAACAAAAGAGATGTGAATCATAAAACACTAATATATAAAAATAATCATTTTCTTTTCCAATTTAGCATAATCCAAGTTTCAATTTTAACCCAAATTACTTTTGAAATGGCATGTGTTATATAAAATTGTTATTATGATTATTTATTATAATAATCATAATTATTATTACATTTTTACTTTTTATCATCATTGTTGTTACATGTTTGCGAATTATATTAAAAATTAAGATCTTTTAAACCTTAAAGTGATTCTTTTAAAGAACATTTGTGCAAAAACTGATAAAAATATATGAATAATAGAAAATGCTTATATATATATATATTTATACAACAGTTCCATCTGGTTCTTGAATCTGATTGGCTGATAGCTGTGAGATATTCTGCAAATAACAGCACTCATCCAGCCTCTTCACCCTTCACCCTTGTGTATTACTCCACCCACAAACAGCGACAAGCACAGGACACTTTAAAGCTTGACAAATATTGCAGCTATTGGGCAACATAATGTTCTTTTGAGGCTTTTTTAGTCGAGAATGTAGTTGTTTAGATTGTAACTATGCAGTTTATTTATAATGATAGTGCCTATTTTAAAATATTAATAATTTTTAAGAGACAGCGCGTTGGCAGCCATTAGCCTGACTTTGAGCAAAGACGGTTGACGATGCTCATCCACAAGATGGCGACAGAGACTGTATAATAAGAGAAAAACAGTGTAATATCAAACTACAGCTGATCAAATCATTATTAAACAGGTAAATGACTTTCTAAGTTGATCTCTCTCTTTTGTATGTTGTAGTGCTGTATTTATACCTTGGTAATATTGTGATCTCCCGATTGCAAGAGAGAAATACTGGGAAATCTGTAGACTGAGATGGCATTTCATGCCGTTCAGCCTTATAATCTTAAAATGTGAGCAAAATCACCTGTTTTGTCATCACTTTAGACATTATGCTAGAGAATCATTCAAATACTAGCTCTAAAGTGACATTTGTGAATGAGCAATGGTTTCTGCTATTCTGCTGTCAGCTGCAGATGTGAAGAAACTAGTTCCTCATACAAAAGCGTTTTTAGACTCTCCATGTTTGATCTTCTTTGTTATATACACGATTATGCCTTCAAACTGTTGTATAAATGCAATATCATACTCGTAGCAGTGCCAGTGCCGATATACAGCCATATCAAACTGCTACTATATATATATATATATATATATATATATATATATATATATATATATATATATATGTGTGTGTGTGTGTGTGTGTGTGTGTGTGTGTGTGTGTGTGTGTGTGTGTGTGTGTGTGTGTGTGTGCGTGTGTATTTGTATGTATACATGCAAGTGTGTGTGTGAATGTACTGTATATATTTGTGTGTAAATATTTAATTCACAGAATTTTCTTGCATACAATTTTGTGTTTAAATTCATTCATTCATTCATTTTCTTGTCGGCTTTGTCCCTTGCGGGGTCGCCACAGCGGAATGAACCGCCAACTTATCCAGCACAATTTTTACGCAGCGGATGCCCTTCCAGCCGCAACCCATCTCTGGGACCTTCCACACTCATACACTATGGACAATTTAGCTTACCCAATTCACCTGTACCGCATGTCTTTGGACTGTGGGGGAAACCGGAGCACCCGGAGGAAACCCACGCGAACCCAGGGAGAACATGCAAACTCCACACAGAAACACCAACTGACCCAGCCCAGCCGAGGTTCGAACCTGCGACCCAGCGACGTTCTTGCTGTGAGGCAACAGCACTACCTACTGCGCCACTGGGTTGCCCTTGTGTTTAAATTATATAATTATATTTATATCTTAGACAACATAGACATGTGTATATTTCTGTAAAACTGATGAAAATATATGATATCAGTTTTGTTATATGTTAAAATATACATGTGCATTAAATGTACTGTATATGCATACGTGTATTTATAATATATATAATTTGTAATGAAATAACATTTTAATGTGTGTGTGTGTGTGTGTGTGTGTGTGTGTGTGTGTGTGTGTATACGTGTAGGGATGTATATATTTATGTGTAAAAATATTTAATTTACACAATTTTTTTGCATACAATTTTGTGTTTAACTTATACGTATATTTTACAGAACACAGACTTGTATATATCTCTGTAAAAACAGATTAAAATATTAGAATATTAAATGTACATCCATATTAAATGTATTTGCATATATATATATACTGTATGTGTGTGTGTGTGTGTGTGTGTGTGTGTATATATAAAATAAAATAATGACTTTACAATAAAATAACATTTGAAAAACTTACATTTTTCATAAAAGAAATATAAATAAATAAATTACATAAAAACATAAAACAACTGAAATAAAAAATAAAATAAAATATATTAGATAAATTAGATTATATTAAAAACTGCTCACCTCCAGCTGTTCACCGAACTCGTCACTCAGTCCTTCCTCAACCAGAAACAGCTTTTCAGTAGACGTGCTTGGCTTGTTCCTCTCACTTATTGTCCCGTTAAAATCAGTGACATGGCAGTCGACCTGACCATCCGCGTTTGCACACATCGCAATCTTCCTGATAGACCTGGATGAAGCTGACGGTGATGGAGAATCCCTCTCATCTTCCTCTTTAATATCATCTGAAAGCCCCTCCACAGGTGTAGATGGACAACCATTAGATTCATCGTTCAACTCACAGCAGTCCAGAACAGCACCAGGAAGGATGATGTCCACATAATCCAGACATTTAGTTTCAGACGGGACAGACAACTTGGTCCCGATAGTGAATGGTTGGATCCTCTTCATTGCCCTTCACGCTTGAATCATCTAATTAGGAAGCAAAAAACCATAAAACAATTAAACATCATCTTAAATGTTCATTCCTTTGGTAAATCCAAGTGTAAAGTCAAGAAAGTCAGTGCAGTCTGGAGTGTTTTTTAAACACTAAGAGAGACTTTTAGAGATGCAGGAACGCTGGAGAACGTGCTGCACAGACTTGGAGAAAGCGCGAGGAAGGGAGAGTTGAGCAGAAACAGTGTGATGTCATCATACTCAGTCACGGCCCCATTTGGAGGGAGAGAAAGAGAGAGAGAGAGGGCTGTAAACCCAAGCTGTAAAAGCTTCCTCCCAAAATAAGAAGTTGTGGGCAGATAAGAGTCAGAGTCGAGCCCTCTCTGAGGCCTTGCTTCTCAACAATGATGTCATTTATTTTTCCCCAGCTGTTCCCTTTTTTTCATGCAGCCCTTTTATCAGATTACATGCAGCAAGCAAACATTTTGTATGACAGAAAATGCACCGTTTTGTCCATCTGAAAAGTGCTAAATAAGCATTAGGTGAGAAGATGCAAGAGGTGGTAAGTGGTTTACAGCCTCATAGTATTATCTAAATGTTTACAGAGCAGGGACGGGGGGAAAACATTGCACATTCTGGCTGTGGCCCTCGTCTGATTCAAACCAGGTGTTTGTGCAGTGTGTTGGAACAGGCTACTGTAGAACACTTGACTGTTAGGATCGGGCTTATCTCTAAATGCTGGTAGTCCTTACACTTTATTTTGTGTGAAATTTAGTTTTACTGACATAAAGTACATATTGTGGTGGCATGCCACTAGAGGGCATTATAATATAATATAATATAATATAATATAATATAATATAATATAATATAATATAATATAATATAATATAATATAATATAATATAATATAATATTCATTCATTCTCTTGTCGGCTTTGTCCCTTGCGGGGTCGCCACAGTGGAATGAACCACCAACTTATCCAGCACAATTTTACGCAGCGGATGCCCTTCCAGCGGCAACCCATCTCTGGGAATTTCCACACACACACACATTCACACTCATACACTACAGACAATTTAGCTTACCCAATTCACCTGTACTGCATGTCTTTGGACTGTGGGGGAAACCGGAGCACCCGGAGGAAACCCACGCGAACGCAGGGAGAACATGCAAACTCCACACAGAAACGCCAACTGACCCAGCCCAGCCGAGGTTCGAACCTGCGACCCAGCGACGTTCTTGCTGTGAGGCAACAGCACTACCACTGCGTTGCCCATAATATAATATAATATAATATAATATAATATAATATAATATAATATAATATAATATAATATAATATAATATAATATAATATAATATAGGGCGACGCGGTAGCGCAGTAGGTAGTGCTGTTGCCTCACAGCCTGGGTTTCCTCCGGGTGCTCCGATATAAAATAAATAAATAAATATATATTATATAATTAATAGTTACATTTATCATTCATTATGTATTGGACTTCCTGATGCTTGAGAATTGAATATTTAAAATTAATTCTGTTTTAAAATATATAATGTTTTATGAATGACTGTTTGCATGTAAGTTGTAGGACAACTATTGTAGTAATAATATAAAAAAAGCAAAAAAATTCTATTCTACCTTTTTTTTTTTACCCTTTTAAGGTGTACTAAAATATAGTTATCTAGTTTAAGTGCAGGTGAAAAAAAAGGAAAGAAAACAAAATTAGAATCATGTAAACAAAGAGATGGTAGGTCTAGTTAAGGTTGTCGCTTGTCTAGACGTCAAGATTAATTGTACTTGTACCATGTTGTTGTACAAAGAACAGAGATTCCTCACAGAGATATAACAGCCACAATTTGCGCCCCTGAGTAAGAATCTGTGCAGCAACATGATCTTGGATTCCTTTCCATGTGGCTCATCCTTGAGCTTGTCTTTTCATGAAGAGACACCAAAGTGTGAACAAAGACTTTAGTCACAGAGGCTCCCTGCAGATCTTTTTTTTCCCTCGGACTCATGCTGGACTTTTCTGGGTTTCCTCAAAGTTTAAAGTCAAGAAATTTCACAAACAATTATGGAGGTGCAGCCACAGAGCCATGAAGATTTTCTGTATGGGATTGTGCTGTAACTGAATATTTTGGTTGGTAAATCCATTGTACATTAGTCTGACATTTGAGATGATGACAGATGACTTCTCATGGTCTAACTAGAGGCACTTATGATGTAATGCTTTAAACGGCTGTTCACGTCCTACTTCCATGAGCTAATCAGTCTCATTTGATTTTGACTTGATTTCTTGTTATTCATTTCTGGGGAATGTTTAAGGCAAAAATGAAAATTCTTTTATCATTTACTCTCCCTACATTTCCAGTTTTAAACATTTATGGAGGGATAGTTCTCCCAAAAAAAGAAATGTATTCACTATTTACTCTCCTTCAAGTGATTCCAGACCTTCATGAGTTTCTTTCTTCTGTTAAACACAAAAGATATTTTGAAAAATGTTGGAAACTTGTAACCATTGACTTCTATTTACTATTGAAGTCAATAGTTACAGGATTTCAGTTTACTTAAAAATAAATTCTCTTGTGTTTAACAGAAGTAAGAAACTCCTGAAGGTTTGGAATCACTTGAAGAAGAGTAAATAGTAAATACATTTCTTTTTTTGGATGAACTATCCCTTTAGGTATGAGTTGGATGCAAAATATTCATCATTTTAATTTTTTAATCACATTAAATTGAATGTATTTGTTGTATTAAACATTCACACACACATAAAGTACAATTAATAGTTACAATAGGGTATATATGCAGAAGGACTTTTTATTTAAATTTAAATTTTGCAGTAACCTGGGTCAAACGCTTCTGGTGAACTGTATGCCATTACAAAATCGGTGCGTTTAAGGTCTCTTTAAGGTTTTCTTTTCTCTGTTTTTTTCACTACAATAAACATTCTCATTTGAATTAGATTTTATTTCTTGTTATTTATTTATGGGGATTGTTAAAGGTGAAAATGAAAATTCTGTCATCATTTGCTCTCCCTTTACTTGTTTCAAGCCTCTATGAGTTTCTTTCTTCTGTTAGACATAACAGAAGATACTTTGAAAAATGTTGGAAACTTGTTCCTTTGACTTCCAGTGACTATTGACGTCGATGGTTACAGGATTTCAGTTTTCTTTTTTTTTCTTTTTTTTTATTAGAATATGCAAAAAGGTACACAAATTGGGATCATACAAAGAAAATAAAACATAAAAAACAACAACGAAAATCAAAAATAACAACAATACAGTCCGGTACTGGCAGTGTATATATGTGTGTGTGCGTGTGTGTGTATATGTATGTGTGTGTGTGTGTGCATGTAAAGGTAACATGGTGGACAGGTCAGAGTACATACATAAGGGACAATAACAGTCAATAAATGAAGTATCATAGATATAAATAAACAAATAGAAAGAGACCAGTCAGTGGTAAAGAGTGGCAACAACGCTAGTAATGTATGATGGTAATGATGACAGTAAAGAGAAAGGACAACAGCAATAACTGACAACAACAACAATAAAAAATCACAAGTTCTACACCAACTACTACTACTACAGAAAGTTACTAATATTATAACTACTATTGCAGCTGCTACTACAGCCACAACAACTACTACTACTACGTCTACTACTACTACTACTACTACATCATCTACTACAACTGATATTACTACAACAACGTCTCCTACTATTACTGATACTACTACAGTAATCACTACTACTACAACATCTACATCAACAACATCTACTACTTCTGATACTACTACACAGATTACTACTACTACTACTACTACTACTATTTCAGTTTTCTTTAAAATATCTTCTTTGTGTTCAACAGAAAAAAGGAAACTCATAGAGGTTTAGAATGGAGAGTAAATAGTGAGCAAATTTCACATTTGGGTGAACTATCCCTTTAAGTATGTGTTGTATTCAAAATATTCATCATTCGAAATATTTGTATTACATTATATATAATTGAATTAAATGTATCTGTTGTATTAAACACATTCACCTGCACACAAAGTACAATTAATAGTTACAATGGGGAGTATGCAGAAGGACTTTTAATTTTGCAGTAACCTGGGTCAAACGCTTCCGGTGAAATTTATGTTGTTACAAAATCTACACGTTTAATGTCTGTTTTCTTTAAAAATCAACAATCTTCACTGCCTGATTAATATACGATATAAAGTGGGATTAAGAATGTACAAGAAGCACGGCATTAAATTACATTTTTCCAGCCCATGTCTTTAAAATATGAACATTTATTTTACTCCAGTATTTTCAATGGAGTTTCAGTGCTAGCCTGCTGATCCTGACAGGCGCAGGCGTGTAAAAGGCTTGAATAACTAAATGAATGCTGAAGTCCATTTAACTGATTATATTTTAATTACTTTACAACATCGATGCTGCAAAAGGAACAGTACATAATTGAATAAAGTCACATTAACCGTTCACCAGAAGTTTATCGGTATGGGAAGAAACACTAGCTGCACATATTATCATTCATTTTGTATCTGACTTCACTGTAAAAACTGTCATGACAAAAAGTCAAGACAACAAATATTTGTATGTTGCTTTAACTTATTTTAATAAGTTAATCAGGTCTCAACTACATTTTTTTTCTTCATTCATTTTTACAAATACAATTTTAACAGTTCATTTAAAGTTCATTTGATTTTGAACTAAAAATTAAGACAGCAACACTTTAAAAAATCCTGGTTGCCTTACATTTTTAAGATCAAACTAAGCTTTTGAGTGCATTGAACTTATATTAAGTGAAGATATTATTTTGCCATTTTCCTCTTTTTATATAGTACAGCTTCAAATTTAGTCAGCTTCAAATTATTCTGACAATTGAGATGATAATGTGTGCATAATTATTAAAAATTAAGTTAAGTGAGCTTAATAGATCTAACTTGCAACAGAAATACTTTACATTTTGTAAGTAAAATCAACTTGCCACTTTTAAGGCAATGGGTTTACCCACTTTCCTAAGCAATTGCTTTTCACAGTGTAGTTTTTTCCCTATATATTTGTTTTCCAACCTCTGTGATAAAGCTCTTCATTGACCGCTCTCATTTGAATGAGATTTTCTTTCTTGTTCTTTATCTCTGGGGAATGTTAAGTATGTGTTATAGGGGAGGCAGACGGTAGATGGATGGGGGTACGTGACTCTTGAATCCTTGAGGAGGAGGGGGAAGGAAAAAGGAGTGAGGGAGAGTTAAGTAGATAAAGGTGAGGTCATCGTGGTCTCGGCCGCAGACAGATGAGGCTGTAAACCACAGCTGTAAAAACTTCCCCCCTATAATGAGAGTAAGTAACAAAGATCGTTTTGACATACATCAAAACCAACATTGTGTCTTCTTGGGTAGTGAGGCCATAATCCTGTATTGAACAAAATGGGGGACTTTTTTGTAATGGTGGTGTAAGATAATGTTTATTAATCACATTCTTAAAAATCAAAATTTTTATTGGCGTTGATGGTGTTATTAAGAGCCTAAAAGCACACAATCCAACATTTCTTTCCACAAAAATATCTTTATATCATGAAATTGTTCTTTGCATGATGTAAAAATGGCTCTTAATAATTTTACACTAAAATGTTCTTAAGTGTAATGTAAAGTGTATTTATATAGCGCATTTATTGTGTATGGCCATACACCCAAAGCGCTTTACAATCATGAGGGGGTCTCTCCACACCACCACCAGTAGTAAGTAGAAGTAGTAAAGTAGTAAATTAAACAAAAAATACATAAAAGGTTAAAAGAACTTCATGGTTCTTCTTGGTAATGTTTATTATGATTAATATTAGGGGACAGTGGGGACAGTTGCAACACTTTTTGCATTTCTTTCGGTTTCCCAGAGAGCGTTTTAATATAATAAACCCACATCTATTGGACTCCCGCCCACATTGCTATAATATGTGTACATATGACAATATATGCTGAACTAAAACCTTAACAGACAAAGTCAAACGTTGCAATTGACCCCGAGCAGGGGGACGGTTGAAACAACCCACAGGGACAGTTGCAACATTCATTAAAATGTAATAATAAAAAAATTCTAAAACATTATGTTGGGTGGTGACGCAGTGGGTAGCGATGTCGCCTCACAGCAAGTAGGTCGCTGGTTTGAGCCTCGACTGGGTCAGTTGTCGTTTCTGTGTGGAGTTTGCATGTCCTCCCATTGCTCGCGTGGGTTTCCTCTGGGTGCTCCGGTTTCCCAATAATTCTTTGAACTTTGAAATGAATTAATTAATCAAAGAATTCATTATTTTAAATTAAATTACATTGAAGCTGTGATAAAATTAAACTTGTACATTGTTAACATGGCAAGCTTTTAAATGAATTTTGTAACTCTGATTAAACTGTCTTTGCTAGGGAGATTAAATAACTTTAACGCTTGATAGCTATACCTATTTAAAGCTAAGAAAACAGTGACTTAATTTATACGAATGAATAATGTTTCACAAAAACAGATTAGACAGTATGAGAACATTTCTGAACATAAAAAAATTACTTTTTTTTTACCTAAAAATGGGTTTTATACTGAAGGAATGCTCACATATGGCTGATTTCTCAGACTGAAGGAGGGTCTAACTGAGAACGTGTAGTATGATTATCAGCACTCTAGCTCATTCCTAAATGAAGGAATAAGTATTGTTGCAATTGCCCCATGTTGCTATGGAGGACGAAACCTGCAGAAACAATAAATAAATAAATATGCAAATAAGTAAATAATAACAACAAATAAATATGCATAGTTGAAGTCAGAATTATTAGCCCCCCTTTGAATTTTTATTCTTTTTTATATTTTTCCCAAATGATGTTTAACAGAGCAAAGAAATTTTCACAGTATGTCTGATAATATTTTTTCTTCTGGAGAAAGTCTTATTTGTTTTATTTCGGCTAGAATAAAAGCAGTTTTTAATTGTTTATAAACCATTTTAAGGTCAAAATTATTAGCCAGTTTTTTGCTGATAGTCTACAGAATAAACCATCATTATACAATAGCTTGCCTAATTACCCTAACCTGCCTAGTTAACCTAATTAACCTAGTTAAGCCTTTAAATGTCACTTTAAGCTGTATAGAAGTGTCTTGAAAAATATCTAGTCAAATATTATTTACTGTCATCATGGCAAAGATAAAATAAATCAGTTATTAGAGATAAGTTAACTATAACTATTATGTTTAGAAATGTGTTGAGGAAATCTTCTCTCCGTTAAACAGAAATTGGGGGAAAAAATTAACAGGGGGGCTAATAATTCTGAATTCAACTGTGTGTAACATATATATATATATATATATATAAATTCCTGCATAAATAAATATATAAATAGTTCGAGTAGATTAAAAATTAAATAAATTACACGGATGTTGGGGGAATAAGAAAATTATAGATTTTTTCCCCTTTCACACTGCACTATTAATTATTTGTATCGTTATTTAAGGCGACGCAGTGGCGCAGTAGGTATTGCTTTCACCTCACAGCAAGAAGGTCGCTGTTTCGAGCCTTGACTGGGTCAGTTGGCGTTTCTGTGTGGAGTTTGCATGTTCTCCCTGCGTTCGCGTGGTTTTCCTCTGGGTGCTCCGGTTTCCCCCACAGTCCAAAGACATGCAGTACAGGTGAATTGGGTAAGCTAAATTGTCCGTAGTGTATGAGTGTGAATGTGTGTGTGTGGAAATTCCCAGAGATGGGTTGCGGCTGGAAGGGCATCCGCTGCGTAAAATCGTGCTGGACAAGTTGGTGGTTCATTCCACTGTGGCGACCCCGCAAGGGACAAAGCCGACAAGAAAATGAATGAATGAATGAATGAAATTGTCCGTAGTGAATGATTGTGAATGGATGTTTCCCAGAGATGGGTTGCGGCTGGAAGGGCATCCGCTGCATAAAACATATGCTGGATAAGTTGGCGGTACATTCCGCTGTGGCAACCCCAGATTAATTAAGGGACTAAGCCGAAAAGAAAATGAATGAATGAATATTTATTTATGCAGGGATTTGTAGATTTATATATACATTTATATATTTTCGTATTTATTTATTTATTTATTGTTTTTGTAGGTGTCTTGCAACCATGGTTGCAACCGTCCCCACTCTTCCCTAATATTAATATTATCAGTAGAAAATTTAATTGGATTAATGGCAACAGCAAAAAGAACAATAGTAGCCTATACGAACGAGATATTTTGAAAAGTAAAGTTTGTAACTTTAAAATACGAATAATACATATAAGATATGAAAGCGTGGATATTAGCTTATACTGGAAATACAAAACGGCAAACCATTCCTCGCCTAAAATATTCACAGAATATTGTAAAAATGGCAAAATTCGACAAAAATCCGTCAATCATTGGATATTATAACAAAACAATTCACATATGTCATAAATGTAGAGTATCTTACAACTTACCTCACACGTACGGCCGCGTTAAAATGTTAACAGTAAACTTAACAACTTCCTTGAAATGATTGGTCATCATTGGCCATCACAGTTATCTTGACAAAAAAAGTCTTCTTGAGAAAAAAGTAAATACATTATATAGCACACACAAGCATACACACACATAACAAGAATGTTATATATTTGTTAATGGTTTATTTGACTTACTTTAAATTAAAGTGGACAAAATAAAACAAATATAAGGGACAACACATTTTATTTTAGTTATTGTTATTTTCAATATTGTTTTGCAAAGGTGCTTTTACAACTGTAATTCAGCATAAATATGTTATGTAACAGTTTCTAATTATATAATATGTCTAATGTTTTATTAGATTACATTTTATTTTATTTATTTATTACATTTCTAAGACAGTTTCTTCCGTTGCAGCGTCATAAAAGTCTTCTATTTAAGGACTTTTATTTTGATTGTTGTGAAAATGTGGCTGCGGAAATCACGTGATATAAGCACAAATTCAGGCTGTCATGTGAGGGCAGTTTCATTTTCATCATGGCTTCGGACCCATGGCTCCACATCAGTTTTCTGCTCTTGTTTTGTTTTTCACTTGTGTTTTCTTTGCCCACCGGTCGAAACTCCATCTGCGGTTATAAGGTGAGTGTTGGTTTACAGGGTGAATCGTCATTGTCTTCAAAGGTAACCCATAAAGACTAGGCTAAATGTGCAAACAGCTGAGGGATATATATATATAGATACGTTTAAAAAGAATCTTGTAAATATAAAATAAATTATAAATGCCATATTAGTTATTCAGTTTAATGTACTTTGAACTATAACAATACTTTATATAAAGAAATGATGTATTTCATTGACTACTCTTCTTTTGATTGGTTGTTGCTCTTGATTGAATTGTCAATAAACCGAATTCATCAAGTTCTTAAATGCATGCTAATTCTGAAACATATTCATCATATTAAATATGCTGTTTGGTTTTCATTAAAGTAAAGAGGAAATGATTGCAGAATGAGGAAGTAAAAATGTTAGGTAAATTACTGTTGTATCTCTCTACTGATATTGATTTGGTTGTGTTTTTGCAGTCATGTCCAGCCACAAAGCCATCCATGCTGAACGTCCATCTGGTTCCACACACACATGATGATGTCGGCTGGCTCAAGACTGTGGATCAGTACTTTTACGGAGGTGAAGTTCTGTTCGTTGTTGAGTTAAAAGTGTTTATTGTTTGTAACTTGAATTTATATGACCGTAGATCACATTGTATGCATGACTGACCCTAAGCGTTACGTGCTGCGTGTCATATGATATTGTCAATGCTTTGTAATAGTAAAACTTAATGTTTAACCTGACACTATATAAAACAAAATTGAAAGTTTTGGCTTGTGCATACATGTAAATAAACCACAAGCCTCTGTTTGATTCCAGTCATTGCATTCTTTTTCTTCCTCAGACCGAAATAACATCCAGCATGCAGGTGTTCAGTATATTCTGGACTCAGTGATCGATCAGCTACAGAAGGATCCAGCCCGACGCTTCATCTATGTTGAGACGGCCTTCTTTTACCGTTGGTGGAGACAGCAGAACCAGAGCACAAGGCGCATTGTAACCCAGCTGGTCAATGAGGGTGAGGAGGGGTTTTGTTTTGCAGAACATATAAAAAACAAATATTGAGGGGAAATATATATATACATATACATATATATATATATATATATATATATATATATATACATATACATATATATATATATATATATACATACATACATACATACATACATACATACATACATACATACATATATATATATATATATATATATATATATATATATATATATATATATATATATATATATATATATATATATATATATATACATACAAAAACATGCATTTAATTTAATATTACTACTAAAAATGTAAAAAGTACAGGTTTCCTTGCAACCTGAAATTTTATAATAATTTTAATTAATTTAATTCAATTTAATAAAATAATTGTTATTTTTTATATTTGTTTCTCTTGTTATGATGACATATAACTTAACTGTAGAACATTAACTTTAAAACATTTGATAATCCTAAAAGTATTTAGTATAGAAGTGCTACATACAGTTCTTCGCATAAATGAGTACACCCCTCATAGATCTTTATTTTAAATTAATATTTTCTGTAGGATGTGTTACAAGATGTTATTAGATTAGTTAGTACCAAAGTCAAAACTTGAACTAATCTAACAATAAAATCTAACGAAATTATTAATATGATTAGTACACCCAAATTGATGGAGAAAAAATATTAAATACATTTTTAATAAACAGGAAAAATCAAGACAAATGTAAATGTGTGTGTGTGTGTGTGTGTGTACTGTATACATACAGGGAGTGCAGAATGATTAGGCAAGTTGTATTTTTGAGGATTAATTTTATTATTGAATATCAACCATGTTCTCAATGAACCCGAAAAACTCATTAATATCAAAGCTGAATATTTTTGGAAGTAGTTTTTAGTTTGTTTTTAGTTTTAGCTATTTTAGGAGGATATCTGTGTGTGCAGGTGACTATTACTGTGCAGAATTATTAGGCAACTTAATAAAAGATAAATATATAGCTATTTCAATGATTTATTTTCACCAGTGAAACCAATATAACATTTCAACATTCACAAATATACATTTCTGACATTCAAAAACAAAACAAAAACAAATCAGTGACCAATATAGCCACCTTTCTTTGCAAGGACACTCAAAAGCCTGCCATCCATGGATTCTGTCAGTGTTTTGATCTGTTCACCATCAACATTGCGTGCAGCAGCAACCACAGCCTCCCAGACACTGTTCAGAGAGGTGTACTGTTTTACCTCCTTGTAAATCTCACATTTGATGATGGACCACAGGTTCTCTATGGGGTTCAGATCAGGTGAACAAGGAGGCCATGTCATTAGTTTTTCTTCTTTTAGACCCTTTCTTGCCAGCCACGCCATGGAGTATTTGGACACGTGTGATGGAGCATTGTCCTGCATGAAAATCATGTTTTTCTTGAAGGATGCAGACTTCTTCCTGCACCACTGCTTGAAGGTGTCCTCCAGAAACTGGCAGTAGGACTGGGAGTTGAGCTTGACTCCATCCTCAACCCGAAAAGGCCCCACAAGCTCATCTTTGATTAGACCAGCCCAAACCATTACTCCACCTTGCTGGCGTCTGAGTTGGACTCGAGCTCTCTGCCCTTTACCGATCCAGCCACGGGCCCATCAAGACTCACTCTCATTTCATCAGTCCATAAAACCTTAGAAAAATCAGTCTTGAGATATTTCTTGGCCCAGTCTTGACGTTTCAGCTTGTGTGTCTTGTTCAGTGGTGTTCGTTTTTCAGCCTTTCTTACCTTGGCCATGTCTCGGAGTATTGCACACCTTGTGCTTTTGGGCACTCCAGTGATGTTGCAGCTCTGAAATATGGCAAAACTGGTGGCAAGTAGCATCTTGGCAGCTGCACGCTTGACTTTTCTCAGTTCATGGGCAGTTATTTTGCGCCTTGGTTTTTCCACACGCTTCTTGCGACCCTGTTGACTATTTTGGATAAAACGCTTGATTGTTCGATGATCACGCTTCAGACGCTTGGCAATTTTAAGAGTGCTGCATCCCTCTGCAAGATATCTCACTATTTTTGACTTTTCGGAGCTTGTCAAGTCCTTCTTTTGACCCATTTTGCCAAAGGAAAGGAAGTTGCCTAATAATTATGCACACCTGATATAGGGTGTTGATGTCATTAGACCACACCCCTTCTCATTACAGAGATGCACATCACCTAATATGCTTAATTGGTAGTAGGCTTTCGAGCCTATACAGCTTGGAGTAAGACAACATGCATAAAGAGGACGATGTGGTCAAAATACTCATTTGCTTAATAATTCTGCACTGCCTGTATGTATGTATATATTTATGTGTATATATATGTATAACTCTCTCTCTCTCTCTCTCTCTCTATATATATATATATATATATATATATATATATATATAGTTTAGTTGAAATTTTGTATTTTGTAATTTTATTTTGCAATAACTCATTTGAATTTAAATGTATTATCCTTCTATTCCTAAAGGTGTTACGTGACCAAACTCTTATTTTAATGAATATGACTGTTTAATAATACTGTTTTGTTTAAATGCACCAAAATTGTTTGTCTGTATTCAACGAGAAATGGATACAAAATTTCTTTTTCAAAAGCTCCTTAATGTTGAGCACTAAATATACGGTTGAAGTCAAAGTTATTAGCTTCTTCTTTTCTTTTTCAAATATTTCCCAAATTATGTTTAACAGAGCAAGGAAAGTTTCACAGTATTTCCTATAATTTTTTTTCTTCTAAAAAAAGTATTTTTTTCCCCCCGGCTATAATAAAAGCAGTTTATTTAAAAAAATAAAAAATAAAAAAAAACATTTTAAGGTCAATGTTCTTAGCCCCCTTAAGCAATATTTTGTTTCGACTGTCTACAGAACAATCCATCGTTATACATTGATTTGCTTAATTACCCTAACTTGCCTAGATAACCTAATTAGCCTATTTAAGCCTTTAAATAGCACTTCAAGCTGAATACTAGTATCCTGAAAAATCTCTAGTAAAATATTATTTACTGTCATCATGAAAAAAATAAAAGAAATCAGTTATTCGAAATGAGTTATTAAGACTATTGTGTTTAGAAATGTGCTGAATAGGGTTGCACGGTTTACCGGTACTATGATAGTATCGTGATACTATAGCTCCAAAATACTGGCAGTGCCACTGTTTTTTGTAAACAGTAGTATCGTCATTAACGGTCTATCTACAATACATAATGTTGCATGTGGAAAAGCCACTAAAATGCTCACACGTGAACGATAGACCCTTTCATTTTAATAGTCTATGAAGCCCTTTAAGGTTGCAAAACTGTGTAGAATTCACGTCTTTTATGGTAGTCTGTTGCACGTTTTCGCACGCTTCAGTTCGAATATGAATCAGTTCATTTCTGCTCCTGTCAATATGATTTAGTAGCTACGACAACTGCAACAGTCTCTTAAAAATAACGACTCACAATGTGAAATTTTGAATTACTTTGGATTGTTACCTGATAAGACTGAAAAAATAAAACAATAGATGAAAAAAACTAAAATAGCACCACCTCATATAGCCTAATTTTGTTGGACAAATGCTCTTTTTGTAACAAATTTTGTTTGGTATAATTTGTATCTTTATTTTAATGTATTTTTTTTGTTGGTCAGTTATCTACAAAATAAACAAAAAAGAGCTAATACATTTTAGGTGAAGTGACATGCAAATATACTTTTTCAGTAATAAGGAAATTGTGAATCAAATTTAAGTAGTAACATATAAAATATATTATTTCTGACAGTTTTCTTTATTTCATAGAATTGAGTTATGAATTACAGTATCACAATACTATTTGGTATCATGATACTTCAGCTGGTATAGTATTGTAACATGAATTAATGGTATTGCGACAACCCTAGTGCTGAAAAAAAAATCTTCTGTTAAACAGAAATTGGGGGAAAATTACAGTACAGAAGGGCTAATAATTCTGACTTCAACTGTATGAATATATCATTGTTATTGTTAATACTTAATCCCTCTAAACACATTGAAATTAATATGTACTTATAAGAGATTCCTTCTTTCTTCATAGGTCGTCTTGAGTTCATAAATGGTGGCTGGTGCATGAGTGATGAGGCGACCACACACTACAGCGCTGTCATTGATCAGATGACTCTGGGGCTGCGATTCCTCAATGACACTTTCGGCGAGTGTGGACGTCCCCGGGTGGCCTGGCACATTGACCCCTTCGGACACGCCAGAGAACATGCCTCCATCTTTGCTCAGGTAGCCATGGCATGCTATCTGGCATTATGGACAATGTTCTAATATATAATGTTGCTGATGGCTCTGCTCTAATTTGTTTACAGATGGGCTATGACGGCTTCTTCTTTGGCCGCTTGGACTACCAGGACAAGGACCACAGGATGAAGACCAAAGAGATGGAAATGCTCTGGAGGGCAAGTGAAAGCCTGACGCCACCTATTGCTGATCTCTTCACAGGTACTCGTATGCAAACTTGCATTTTCTTGAGCTGTTGCATAATGTAAATTCATTTTTACGATGTAGTAACACTTCCATCATTTTACATTTCATACATGCACATTATAAGGATTATGCAACATTTATTTTGTTACTGCATTTATAAAATATGTTTTACGGCTGTGGAAAATATAAGACCGCACTTAAATTTTCAGCTTTTCTCGATTTACACCTTTAAAAAAATGTCTTGCAGCTTACTCAAATTAAATTTTACGTCAATTAATCAGATTAAAAATACTAAGTAAAACTTTTTATAACTTATAAACATTAGTTAACCTGATTAACTTAATAAAATACGTTAAAGAATAAAATTAGTTAAAATTAATAAATAAGTTGAACAATAAATTGAGCTGCAAATACTTATCTAATAAATAAAGCACTTAAACGATAGACAAACTAAACAACAACAGCAACAAAAATAATACAAACACAAATAAACAGGCTGGCCGACACAAGTGAGGAGTTTGGTGGCAAGCCAAGCGTTCCTCCTGAACAACTCCTTTTAAACGTGGCAGACCAGCTCCTGATTGGTGCGCCGAGTGCGTCATAATGGTGATTGACAGTCTTCTCGACCAATGGTTGCACACCTAGGACAGGACAGAGTACACAATGGAGAAGAGAAGAGAAAGTAAAACAGAACACAAACACAAACACCACAAAGCATACGTGAAATGTAACTGCAGCAAAAACATCTGTTGTTATGAGTTTTTGTCTTATCATTTTTTACAGTGTACTTTTGAGTGTTTGAGTGAAATGTAGTTTTTATTTTTATTCTGCAAACTGCTGATGACATTTCCTCCTAATTTATAATAAAAATGTTGCCATTTGCAGCACTTTGTTTTGCATAAAATAACAAAAATGGTGCCATGCTTTCAGACATGTTTATATTTACAGTTGAAGTCAGAATTATTAGCCATCTTTGAATTTTTTTTATTCTTTTTAAAATATTTCCCAAAATTTCAAAACTTTCACAGTATGTCCAAAAATATTTTTTCTTCTGGAAAGTGTCTTATTTGGCTAGAATAAAAGCAGTTTAAAATTTTTAAAATACCATTTTAAGTCAAAATTATTAGCCTCTTTAAGCTATATTTTTGCTCTATAGTCTACAGAACAAACCATCGTTATACAATAACTTACCTAATTACCCTAACCTGCCTAGTTAACCTAATTAACCTAGTTAAGCCATTAAATGTCTTTAAGCTGTATAGAAGTGTTTTGAAAGATATGTAGTAAAATATTATTTACTGTCATCATGGCAAAGATAAAATAAATCAGTTATTAGAAATGATTTAATTGGGTAGGCTAAATTGTCTGTAGTGTATGTGTGTGTATGAGTGTGTATGGATGTTTCCCAGAGATGGGTTGCGGCTGGAAGGGCATCAGCTGCGTGAAACATGTGCTGGATAAGTTGGCAGTTCATTCCTTTTCATTTTATTTTATTTTATTTTATTAAAATGTTTTTATTATTTAATTTTTAATTATTATTATTTTATATTATTTATTATTATTATTATTATTATTATTATTATTTTATTTTATGTCCTGTTTGAGTTTAGTCTTCTGTACAGCACTTTGGTTCACTTTCTGTGTTTTTAAAGGGCTTTATAAATAAGATTGTTGATTGATTTATTAAATCCACAACCAATAAATGAGAGAAACGGAATTTTCAAGTGGTCTATTCATTTTTCCGTTGCTTTATATATAAATAATGTATGTATGCATCAGCATTATTCATTCATTTTCCTTCAGCTTAGTCCCTTTATTCATCATAAGTCACCACAGTGGAATGAACCGCCAGCTTATCCAGCATATGTTTTACACAGTGGATGCCCTTCCAGCTGCAACCCAGTAGTGTGAAACATCCATACACATTCACTCATTCACACACATACACTACAGCCAATTTAGTTTATTTAATTCACTTATACGGCATGTCTTTGGACTGTGGGGGGGAAACCAGAGCACCCAGAGGAAACCAACACAAACACGGAAAGAGCATGCCAACTCCATAGAGAAAGCCAACCGACCCAGCCGGGACTCGAACCAGCAACCTTCTTGCTGTGAGGCGACATCGCTAACCATTGAGCCATCGTGTCGCCGCATGAGCATTATAATACCTTTTGTACAATACTGAGAGTGACTTGTGTTGTCTTTTAATCTTTAAAGGGGTGCTCCCCAATGGCTATAACCCTCCTGAGGGCTTCTGCTGGGACCAGTCATGTGATGATGCCCCCATTAGAGATGACCCAGACCTGGAAGACTACAATGTGGATGAGATCGTGCAAAAGTTTTTGAACGCTTCCCATAAGCAGGTATGTGAACGGGAACACTACACTACGTAGTATACTTATTCATATTGTATATAAAGTAGTCATCAATTTATTTCTCCTCTCAGGCTGACTATTATAAGACAAACCACATCATCATGACCATGGGTTCAGACTTCCAGTATGAAAACGCTAATCTGTGGTATAAAAATATGGATAAGCTGATCAAGTATGTAAACGCACTGCAAGCCAAAGGGAGCAAGGTGAACGTGCTGTATTCGACACCGTCCTGCTACCTGCAGGAACTCAACCTGGCCAACTTCACCTGGTTAGTGGGAAAATGTAATTAAATAAGTCATGGTAAACGATCATTTGATACTAGCATATTATAATATCTCTCAAATGTTTTCTCTGTCTTGGTTGTTCGTCTTAGGCCTATGAAGACAGATGATTTTTTCCCATATGCTGATGATGCTCATGATTTCTGGACTGGTTACTTTACCAGTCGACCAGCACTGAAGTTATACGAGAGACTTAGCAACAGCCGACTACAGGTGATGCTCACAACTAAATTTTTAGTAGATTATTATTGATTATCTGACTGATAATATAGTTTTTAAAAGGCCAAGATTTATTGATGTTTAGTTCGCTGTACTCCGAAGGCACATTTTAATAGTTCAGTGTCCAGTTTATGCATAAAATTTGGCAAAGCTAGTTTTCGGTTGACATTGAATTTTTGATTTTAGTCAGTAGTGATATGGATTCATCAATCTGAAGAGCAATCTTTTAGTCTATGATCCATAAACGTAAATGTACTGCCTTAATAAATGCAAGAAACTTTTTGTTTTCTTTAAAACAGATGAGGTATGTTTAAACACCTTTATAAAAAATTATATTAATTGTTTAGTTATAATCTTATTAATTGAATTAAACCCCAAACTTAATCTCCAGAAAGACTCTCCAAATCTTCTTAAATGTATATAAAAAGCTATAGAAATCAGATTTTGCTAAATATATGAATTGTATTGTTACGAACCACGTTATTAATAACCACGTTATAATGCTCGTCTAGGGAGAGGTCATTAACATAGAAAGGACACACAACTCAGTCAATTTTCAGTTTTTTTTTTTTTTGAGACAAAAATGCATGTCTTTTCCAGAAGAAAATATAATGGCAACAGAAAAATATATAATTAACTTAACGACAATTCTTAATCAAAATAGTAAAAGAAACAAACAAACATGACATAACACAGATCAGCTGCTCAAGAAGCACACAGAACTCTCAAACCTTCATCAGGTGGGCAAGGATACATAGGGATTTCTCTTTCTGTTTTGCTTTCTCGCGACAAAGCAAAACTGAAGGATCAGCCAGACATGCGCTGGAAACAAAAAGCCACCCAGACGAACACAAAAGTATCCCCAGGTGCGAGGCGGAGTTAGTCTCAAAGAAAAAGAAATGCCAATTAATTTCAAGGAAACATAATTTCCAAACAAATCACTTTTATTGTCACATCATCAGCAGCACAGGTGCAACAACAATAATAATACAACAACTACAATAATAATAATAATTAAATAAAAACTAAATAAAAAAATTTTAGAAAAATTTTGAAAAATTAAAAATTAAAAAAAATAATTAAATAAAAACGGGACTGTAACAGTATTCCACTTTTAGTGTAATTTTATTTAACCTTGATAGTGATGTCTTGATTATTTACAAAAAGTTTTGATAAGTTATGAACATGTAATTTCAGAAATAGTTTTGGTAAACAATTGGTAATCGAAACCTAACTCTGCTATTCAAAACGTTGAAATAAGTAGTGACTTATGTGCAGTACATTAGATTTTATTATTAACTTGATCAATATATCAAATTTGGTTATGTTTTTCAAATATAACAATTTTAGTCTTCATTAAAACAGTTAGAAAAGTCTAACATTAAGACCCTTTTAAGCTAATTTTAGATTCTGAAAAAAACACATCTTAAACGCATCACTTTTTGTAATCTGTATTGTTGTTATTCTAGACATGCAACCAGCTGGAGGTGCTTGGGGGCCCCAAATCTACATCAGGACCTTTTGGTGAAGGGGACAGTGATACTATGAGTAAGTCAGCATCTGCTATAAAATAAATCTCTTGTGTTGGCTTTAATGCACTGGTCTGTTTGACATATTCTCCTTTGGCTCAGGGCGGGCGATGGGTGTTGCCCAACATCATGATGCCGTGTCCGGGACAGAGAAACAGCATGTGGCAAACGACTACGCCAGGAGACTCGCTACAGGCTGGGCACATTGTGAGGTCTGCTGTCTAACCTTTTTAAATAAGAAAGAAATGGATAAATGAAAACAATCAGAACGCATTTGCAAACACATAGAAATACTTTTTTTTGTTTTTATATTCAGTACATGTGGATTTTACGTCTGGATATTTTTTTATCTGTCTTGCTAATTTTTCTTAATGTCAGATTTAATTTTAGTATAATTAAATACCATATCAATGTGTGCGAAAAGCAAACAAACAAGCAATCCCACACACTATCAATACTTCCTCAGATATTTATTAAATGTAACATTTTGGTCTCTTGACGTTCATCAGACTTATAGTACAGTTAATTTAAAATAATAAAATAATTTCATTATTAAAGGGTAGGGTTCGGGCGATAGACATAACGATGCTGAGCCAGCGTCACGATCCTCCGCTCCTCCCCTGTCGCAGCAGCAACCCGCTCGCGAAAAATACACACTCAGGTCCCGTTTACACTAGTGCGTCTTAATTTTAAAATGGCATTTTAGAATAAAAACGATCCACATCCACACTGGCGTTTCATCAAGCATTTCTGAAAAGCCCTCCTTCCACACTATACCGCTCAAAACGCACATCACGTGACCACACACACACACACTCTGTCATGCACTGCAGCATATGTGCGTGTCTGAGTTCCAGCAGTCAGCAGGTGCTTTGAGCACAAACCCCAGAGAGCAGTGCACACCGGACAGTTTATCAAGTATGTACCGCTGGATTGTGTCTCACTATAGTTGTTAAACGTGATATTTAATTCATCTTGTCTCTATCTAACGACTCTTCGGTCTTTTGAATCTATCAGGTAACATGTCACAACATCAGTACACTGCTTCAATCTTTTACTGTCACACTTGTACTTAGTAATTATTGCGAAAACCTCAGATACTGTTGATTGGTTGCTGTTGGTTGTGCACCTTTTTTACAAAGCAAGTTTGTCGACGCCATTATAACGACACAGATCACTCTGCCTATTCGTGCCAGAGTCCGGCGGATAAAGTGATTGACAGGTGGTAATTTGTGTGTAACTTATCTTTATTAATTTATGATTTGATTATGGATAAAACGAAGGCCATGCTGGTCAGGTTGTTGAAATGCTAGGCTACAAATAATTAATTCATTATAAATTAATTAATTATTCATAAATAATTAATTCACCGCCGCCTACGATGACGATGCCATCGTCCATCGCGAAAGTTCAGATTAGACATCTTACGATGCCAAATTGGTCAACATCGCCCAACCCCTATTATAGGGGACCTTTTTTCAAGATGTAAAATAAGCCTTTAATGTGTGTATGTGAAGTTTCAGCTCAAAATACCTCACAAATAATGTTTTATAACTCTTTGAAACTGCCCCTTTTAGGCTTTGATCCAAACTGTGCTGTTTTGGTGACTGCCTCTTTAAATTCAAATGAGATTGTGCTCTTTTCAAAAGAGGGCGCAGCTGTAAACGTTTATGTGTCACCTTAGCTGCAGATTCAAAACACTATTGGTTGACGGCTGCTTCTCACTCAGGGCTGTCTATGCTAATGAGGGAGAGATCATCACAAATGGGCGGGACTTTCCCCCTCTGATGACACAAATAATTATAATTAGTTCATTTCTACCATTAGAGGCTGGTTGGGGTTATATTCACACACTGTTGCCACACAATTGTGTTTAAACCCTTTGTAAAAGTGATTTTTGCATAACAGGTCCCCTTTTAAAAGAAATATTTATAAATAGTAAATAACGATAAATAATTGATATATATGCATATAAACGTATAAATAATGTAAAAAGTAAAACTAAAAGTAGTATTTATATTTATATTTTTTACACAAAATAGTGCTGAACACCTTTTTAGAAATTGAATGATTTTACTTTCTTGTTGCAGGTGCTGGTTAGTAATTCTCTGGCTGTTCTCAGTGGTTCTGAAGCTCCACGTGTGTTTTGTGAAAATCTCAACATCAGTGTGTGTCCCCTCACAGAAAGCAGCCATAAGGTACAAGACACAGATTACATTAATTTGTAGAAATGAAAAGCACATTTACTGTTGAATGATGATCAATCGTTTTCTTTTTCAGTTCTCTATGAATGTGTACAATCCTCTGGGCCGGACTGTACGGTGGCCTGTTCGTTTGCCTGTAAATGGTTCAGTGTACAATGTTACTGATGCAAATGGGAAAGCAGTGGACAGTGAGGTTTGTAACTGTGTTTACTAAAGTTAAAATAAATAGTTCACCCCAAAATGTTTACTTGCCCACAAGACTTTTATTCATTTTCCAAACATAAATAAGTATATATTTTAATTAAATATTTCTACATTTGAATCAAGCAGTTTAACCAAGGTGTACAGAAGAGACCTGTTCGCATTATATGGTGAACAGATTTAATTTGAGCTTTTATTAAGACCCATTGATGAAACAAATAGTTTAACAACATAATTACAAAATGTAAATCTGCCTTATTCAATATTTTTTTGTAAAACAAATTTTTATTTAATTGTTGATTTATAATTATGTTTGACTGATTAATTATTAATAAACTTAATATTTGATCAATTGACTCTTTATAAACGTTCAATAAGTCATGACAACATGTGTTTATTTACTAAAGTAAGTTTAATTTAGGTTAGATAACTATCAGTGTTCATTCAGTCATGGAAAACCTGGAAAAGTCATGGAATTTTGACATGGCATTTTCCAGGCCTGGTAAAGTCTTGGAAAAACAGGAAAAACCTACAAAGATTAGGAAAAGTCATGGAAATTTGTTTAACAAATATTTGTATACTACATTATTAGTGCTGTGTAAGCATTATCT